>KN471976.1:3032-32138 GCA_000787095.1 Periophthalmodon schlosseri | reverse complement strand
TTTTGAAGGTATTACATTGTCTTTTTTCATTGTGTAAATTGTTGCCAGATGTACTTATGGCAAATGGAAATGGAAATGCTCACTTTTCATATAATAAAATATTAAGTAGGGATGTCAAGATTATTTGGTTAATTGGTAATTGTGATTATTCAGGTCACACAATATAATATCAAGCACTAAAGAACAACAATGACGAATGACAATAATGTGACTTTTCAGGCTCTTATGAGCCAAATTGGATTAATAATCATGACGATTAGAAGCAAAATTAAGTCACTGATTGTCAATTTGATCTAGACTTTAAAAAAGTCACCTTAAATGTAAAGTATTTTATCTATTTGATCATTTTTCATTAACATTATTGTTCAGAAAATTAGATATTTTTTTATATTATAATGAAGCTCATCACTTACTATTTGACAATGGGAATGAAATAAAATTCTATTCATTCACTGTTGTTTGGTTATGGCCTCAATAGATGTGAATAATTGATTATTGTGAGAAAAAACATCATGATTTAACAACACACCAAAATAACACTAAAATGTGATCATTTGATAATGTTTTGTTACTGTCTTGTACTTACAGGTCTTTTATATTATATTTATATTATATTTATAGTATTATATTTTTAAGGCAGTAAACTGTGTTGAAATGAAAACATACTTAATACAGCATATAACTTTAATTTGCATATATTTTCATCTGCCCTTCCACTTTTGTAATAATAATGTCAGCCCTTCTTAAATCTTGCAACAACACTCACTAACCCACTTTTCTGAATGAATTATGTTATTCCAGACCAACATGTTAATCTCTTATTTTATACATACTATTATTGGCCCAAAAATGAATCCATTCATAAAATGTTTGTTACAAATCTCACTTTAACCAGCTTGTCATCACATTGTAAGACAGTGTCAGGTGTGCATTTCCTGTCTAGATTTACCACCCACATTTCTGCCTTTTTTTGGTGCAACGAGCCCAAGGTCCAGGATCTGTGGTCATATAAAGGGATTTGTTGCTGTGTGCTATTTCTGCTAGTAAACAGGGCTGTTATTATGAGAGCCTGTAGGTCCCGACTACCCTAAATAAAACTACCTTGCTATACATAATCATCCTGTGTGGCCAGATTTTTACAGTGTGCTGCCAACTAGCCAAAGCCCTGCAATTTGGTTTTACTAGGCTCACAGAGCCATAGCACACAAATGCCCAGTAGAACTCATTTTATGTAGACAAAACTCATTAAACCAGATGGACCCTGCAATATTTTAGAAGCACAAAGACGTCTTGTAATACTTACTACTAAGTTTATAAATGGCAGTAGATCTAGCTGTATTTAGATAAATTACAAAAAGCATGATTGTAATTATTTATTTTTTGTTTTCAGAGGTAATAGTCATAACCACCAAAGAAGTCCAGAAGATGATGAGCACAGACCCTAAAATAAAGGAGGTCAGAATGAAATTTGATGTGGTTTGCATCCAGGAAGATGGAGACATGGGCACTGCAGACGCTCTTAGGCACATCCAGCAGAAAATAAAGGTATGAATGAATCAATAGCACACATTACTGAGTCAAAAGGGTTTATTTGGTGATAAATCGTACACGGAATTACCATGTTGCAATCAGTGCTGAAATAAACAGTTTGGCAAAAGTCAAAGCCAAGTAACTAATGAAAACTGACGATTTAAAAGGGGTCATTGTGTCCATTTTTGTGTAATGCTTGATGACCACTGAGGCGTGCTGTTCCCTTCTCTGGACGACCAGGACTGTCGAAGTGCCTCATTTCACCTTTTTTAAATACACACAGACATGCATGGCCATCATGCTGACATGCTATCCATGACCCCGGTACCAATTTCCAGAACGTCTCTGTCTCCTGCTCACAGATCCCTCCATGCCTCCCTTCATCCCGTTCTCTATAAACATATGAGGTCATGGTTAAAACTCAAACTCCCTGTGCTGCCAGTTTACCCGGTGCACCATTTATTTTCATCCATAGTCCGTGTACATCTGTGCAACATTTGTGTTTGAACATGTGAGGTTATTTTGTCCCTCTGTATATACCACACATTTGACAGACCGTGGTCATTATGAAAAGATAATCAATTCTGCTTTCTACAAGATGTAGTGTATACTGTTAAATACTGATGATTTTTGGCTGAACTATATTTTAGGCCTTTTGCTCGCATCTTTTCCACAAAAACTTTTTATGTTGATGCTATAAAAAAAGCTATGGATGATAAACCAGGGAATAAAATGTTTTTGACAAAAATGTACACCCAGCCACATGTTTTTATACAAGACTTAATGCCCGTCACATTCTTCTGAGTTCAGCTCCCTTTTCTTTTTGAAAAGGATTCATCAGAAGCTTAAAATGCCACATTTTGTTGTGACAGGTGAGTTAAATATTTTCTCTGTGCCATTTGAATGGGTCTCTTCACATTCTTATTATTGTCTTTGTTGAATAGTTGCGTAGCGTAACCCCACACACGTACACTCTTAGGCAGGACTAGCTCCAGCATGCTTCCATTGAGAATAGGCCAGTTCCTAATCCTTTGAGCAGCCTGTTAGATTAGAGGCATTGAGTTACACTCTCTGACACACTGGAGGGTGACGAGTGAAGCACCGTAACCATGGCCTGCCAAATCCCAGCGCAGAAATCACTCAAACTGTCAACCTGATGCATGAGTACAGTATAGACATACTCGCTCACTCATCTCCTTACATAAACCCACTCCCACCAAGGGATTTGGTGTAACCTCTCAAACAAAATGCTTACAGGAATCAGTGTACACTCCAGCTAAGCAAAGGAGGTCATCTTTCTTCATTACTGAAAAGAGAGATTATGAGTGACATATTTTATTTTCCCCTCTCCTTAAACAGACTCAAGAATGGAGGGATATTTCTCATTGTTGCACTGTAATCCTCACCAATGAATAAAGCCAGTGTAAATGCCTCTTTGTACGCCTAAACCCACTACTTTTATTATCATTGGGCTTAATCACCTGGCAGCACGTGTGTATGCAGTCTCAATATTTTTTCTTAAAGAAAAACATGTTCAAGTCCAGCTTAAGCGTTGGTTTTGATTTATGCTGAGTTGCAAGTCAAACGCAGCTGGGCCTGGTACAATAGGCACAGTACAATATTCAGTTATAAGATATTTACATGGGAGCTAGAAATTGAGAGAGAACATGAAAAGTGAACACCTGAGAGTTTATACTGTTTTGAATTTATATTATGTTTCTTGCAACTTTCAGACTAAAATGGTATGGTCAGAGTTTAAAATCTGGAAAGATGCTGTTTTCTCTGTAAATTTATAGCAACTTTGTATCTCTCAAATTCACATAATTTAATTTCAACCTCTTTTCTACGAACCCTTGGGGACCCCCTGTGAATGTATGGCAACCCAAATTTGGGTCCCGACACCCAGGTTATTGCCTGGTCTAATTAGCAGCCTCAAGCAAAATCTAAAAATCAACAGCTTGCCCTATAACCAAAATCTAAACACGCCAAGTCAAGATATAGTTGCATTTTGTATCTTTTAATTCCACATAAATTCAAAATTGTTCCTCAAATATATTTACAACAATAATTTAGCCCAAAGCTTAAAATGGCCGCTGGCGTAGCTGGCCCGTGGTGGAGTGCTGGTGGGATTGTTTGTGCGTGTGTGGTCCTGACCTGTCCAAGGATGGTGGCTGTTGAAAGGCCAAAGTGTCTGTGGCTCTCCAGCTGACTCCACTCTGCTGCCGCCTCCGCCTGTGTGGGAACATGCATGTGTGCTTCTCAGTGTGTGATAGGGAAGAGTTGAAAGGTCCCAGAGGCTCAGTGTTGGTAGATCTGCTGCAGACATACATCCAATCTGAGGCTGCGGCTGTTTCCTGTCGCCAGATTCAGGCCAGGTTATGATCCCGAGTTGGCAGTATAGGTCAACTGCGTGAACTTTGACCCTTATAAAATCTTTTCTTTAACATTAATAGCTGCAGTCTATCATTTCAGGCCTGAAGGATGCCACACTTTGTTCTTTAAACTCACTGTTCACTTCAGAGTTTGGGCATCTGGCACTAATGGTGGGATTAGTCTCCACGCTGACAGCTCAGATCTCTACACAGACAGATGGATACCGCACACAGACACATAAGTGTAAACACGGATACATGCTGAAATGAAGCATCACTGAAGGCCAATTAGACTAAAGACTGCACTCACCTTATCATTGTCCTTATTAGTAAACTTTTTCACTCTGCATTGCCTTAAGAAACATTGTAGACTTCCACTAAAAATGTGTTTTGTGTTTTATTTTCACAAATCAATCAGTTTTTCCTTACTTGCTGACTTTATCTGAAAATCTACTGTTACCATTATCTTCGTTTTATTTTACCTTGTCATCAACCTAACAGAACAAATGCATTACAACTATATTTTTGGCCAGCGTACATTATAAAAGTTGGTGTGATATGTTTTTCAGCGTATTCTTTTCCACATTGAGTCATACTTAAATTGATTTGAGCACAGAAACCAAATATGGCCATTGGTCAGATTGAACCTATCACATTTCTGCATTGTACTTGTATGTTGTGATTACTTTGAAAGAAAATTCTGCTCAATGACACTCCACCAGTCCTGCATACCTTAAACAGGAGAGGAAGACAGGATTTACTGCCTACTGTCAAGTCTGTTTAGGCAAGTGTAACGCAGAGCCTACAAGTGTGTATGCTGGTGCTTTGGTTTGGCCTATGTACAAGTAATACTACACCGCTGACCAAGAACAATTACTCCTCTCGTTCTGTAACTTAAAAAAAAAAAAACAGTGGTTTATTTAAAGCATTGTTACCGCATATGTGTGTAACTGAGAGGCTTGGATGTCAAAATCAGTAGAATACAATTAAGGTGTATTTTTATTTGTTTTTTTCAGACGGACATTTTGGTTTTGAGTTGTGACCTTATAACTGATGTGGCTCTACATGAAGTGGTCGACCTGTTCCGTGCCCACAATGCCACCATGGCCATGTTAATGAGCAAGACGCACGAGTTCACAGAGACGGTCCCGGGGCAGAAGGGCAAGAAGAAAACAGGTAATGATTGTAAGGTTTTATGGAGGTTTGGTGCAGTGTGTAAGTGTATAAATTTAATTTTAAAATGATATTTTTCAGCTGAGCAGAGGGACTTTGTTGGCGTGGATCATTCAGGCAAGAGGCTGCTCTTCATGGCCAACGAGGCAGATCTGGAAGATGGACTGTCGATCAGGAAATCTATAATGAGAAAGTAAGTCTGGTTGGGGGGATGTGAAAAAGAAATGCATCATTTATTTCTTTTATTTGTTTAATAAATGGGGCCAGATTTAGACATAGAGGCTAATTTCCAACTCTAGTCCCATAGCAGCTTGATACCAAGACAGCTAGCCACAAAACAAAGCACAAAATGTTAAAAGCCACACAGACATGGGCAAGTTAGTAAATATTAGTAAAAGCAGCATAAACAGATTAGCAAAGCGTCTTCCACAATAAAGCAGCATAGACAGAATGACACATACAACAACATGACAATTAACCACACACACGTTAAGGTTTAGTACGTCCACATTGTGACTGCAGGATTGTAATAAATCAATTGTGTGCAAATGCTGTCAGTTTATATAGATTGTGCCTGTACAATATATTATATTTTTATTTTCATTTTTGTATATGGTTAGTCTCATATTCATTTGGGAGATGATTCATGTAAAACCTAAACCTACAAAGAAAGTGTTGGTCTAGTCTAGTCTAATACTCCTTAAATTTAAAAGTAAATATTTTTCCAGGCTTCTGCAAATCCAGATAAACCAACTGTTGCTCTTGGATAATTTGCTATAACTATGTCACTATATAAAATGAAATGATTTGGCTCCTGTGTAAATATTATTCCCAATATCATGGCCAGCCTGTAATGGAAGCTATCATTTGAGATGTTTTATACAGTTTGTGTGTGGGATTCTAGTCGTAGGAATTCTCCTCTAGGTGGGTTCTCTCTCTGAAATGCTTGCGTATGTGCGAGCGGGTGTTTTGGAAGCTCGTAAATACTTCATGGAGCCAAAGCCACTGTAAATTTTGGCCAATAAGAGGAGGGGGGCCGAGCAGCTGCATGCAGGTTTTCCTCCAAATACGCACACACTTACATGCAAATGCTTACAAACACTCCGAGAGGCTTTGAACATGACCTGGAGGTGGATAGTGATGGAGAAAAAACAGTCGCATATTGTCACTCTGTTATGGATACACAGAGAGCCTACAGCAAAACATGTCTGGCTCACTTTGAAAGATTCATATCCTATAAATCATCCCGATTCATTTATATACACACGCAGATGAAACGCAAACACATGACTCAAACACTATTTATCGCCCAAGGTTGTAATCAAATTCCAGAGTTTCATGAATTTCTTAAACCCAGCAGTAGGTCATTTTACAAGATCCGACTGTTTTAGCCATCAAGTGGATCACTGCACATGCACAACACATGCATACACGGCTATTGGTTCAAATGTGATCATGTACAGTTGAGTATTTTACTACTTCAACATATTTATTATACGCTGAACTGAGACCTAAATCTTGTAAATAGTTTGTTTTGTTTTTTTTATGAATGAAACCTATACAGTTTAGACAATGTTGCAATTATGTGTGATTATAACACCAAACGATCACACAAAGTACATAATAAATTAAAATGATTATTTGCATTATTACTATTGTCTGCTGGTTGGAGCTTTTTACGTTAATGCATTCATAACAGCCCATTTCAAATTTGCTTAAATTATTGTGATTTCAATTATGATAAAAAATATATAGTTTTCACATTTAAGTAAAAAAAAAAGACATATATATTACATACACACATGGAGAAAATACCAGGAAATACAAGTGATACCCTCTGATTATTAATATCTCCCAATTGTTGTTGTTATTTTGCACTGGCTCCATTCATCCTGCACACATTTTTGGCTAACCTCAGTATGCCCTTCCTTGACAGTGTGAAACCCGTCTTTGAACACAGACCTGGGGAGGTATTGCCGTAACCTTTTATTTAGCGTATAACCTGGTGCAAAGGGAAAACAAAAGTCATTAGTTTAATGTTTAGCAGTTTAATGGTCAAAATTAAAGGACCAGCGTTCATGTAATCACACTACACTATATTTGTGTTTGAAATGTTCCTTTAATCACTCTTCTTCAACATTTGTTTTCACTCTAACCTTAAACGTGTGATGGGAAATATCTGCATTCACACCAAGTTACTGCAGCCTTAACAGAAACATGAACGTACACCACCAAATAATACAATTTACTTCTATTTGTTACTGCAGCCTTAACAGATACATGCACATATAGCACAAAATAATACAATTTACTTCTATTTGTTACTGCAGCCTTAACAGATACATGAACATATAGCACAAAATAATATAATTTACTTCTATTTGTTACTGCAGCCTTAACAGATACATGCACATATAGCACAAAATAATACAATTTACTTCTATTTGTTACTGTAGCCTTAACAAATAAATGAACATATAGCACAAAATAATGCAGTTTACTTCTATTTGAAACCTCAACCATGAAACGAACATTGACAGGATTTGTTAAATAAGCTTCTCAGTGCTCTTAGCTCTGAGGCAAAAACCCGCTAATGAGGATATTAACAGTCCCTCTGCAGTTTCAAATCATGTTCTGCCTCAGGGGTTTAGATGAAACGAAATAAGACGTTACCAAAGATTGTTTTCAGCCATTAATCTGACTGATGAATCACTGCCTGCAGAGCCTCTCAACTATTGTCTCCTTTACGCTAAACTCTGCAGCTGTCAGTGTGACGGGAAGGAGGAAATAAAAGATGTGTAGTCTTGTTTTGGAAATAGGAGAGCTTGTAAATGTGCCTGACCTGTAATTAATGGAACAAAACAAACAACACAGAAATTGTATATCGGTGAGATGCTAGTTTTATGATGCCATTTGGTCTGTACTACTGTAGTTTTAAGAAATATAGCCATGCGCTTCCAGTTCACTATTGCCATCTATCCAATCTCTTGGGTATTTTTTTTGTATTAACATATAGTTTTTACAGTTTTATGTTCCACTTCAAACATAATCTAATTTGGAAACCCCTGACTCTTGCCAACAACATTCATTAAAACTAGATCTATAAGAAGACACATTATGTTCATGTTTAAAATATACATAGATCATAATTTTACATATTGTTTACTTTAAAGTGCAATATTTTCTAGAACAGCTTAATAATAGAAATAGAAAAAAAAAAAAATATTTTTAAATAATTGCAAGTACGTAGTAAGGAAAAATTTGCTGAGCACTTAGGCCTTGAATGAAGGACAATACATTATTATTCAAACATGCATCAGTCAAAACACAACTCTAAACTAGATAATGATGAACACTGTTGTAACCAGTGGTTGATGAAGTACTCAATTTTGTTAAATAAAAGTACAGATACACAAGTGTTGTTAATTTGTTAAAGTGTTAAATGTAGAGATATTGGTTTAAACATTATGCATATTTTGGTCAGTAGCAATACAAATACCAGTACATTTCTTAATTTTTCTTAGGAATTTTGTGTTTTTATTTTTGTTTGCTCAAAGCTTGAAAACTTTAGTCCGGATGTTACCACATAAATGGAAAAAATAACCCCTAAAATCATATGAAAAGTACATTTTACTTTTCAGTCCAGTTCAAAAATATAGTGGAGTAGAAAGTTCAGATACTTGCTCTCAAATGTGGTGAAGTAAAAGTAAAAAGTATCCACTGTAAAAGTTTGTAGATTTTTTTTGTACAGCACTTTACTACTTGTAATTTGTTACCTTCCACCACTGGTTATAATATGGTTAAAGGACAATTTTGCATAATATGTCCTCTAATAGGTGACACACAATGACGTCATCTGCTGAGTATCCCACTAATCGACTTGGACACGTGGGAAATGGTGTAAGAATAAATACGTTCACGAATCACCTGCAGAGTGTCCACAGTGAATTCACATGTGGTTTTATGCTTTTGAATACAATAAGTTTAGTATGATGAACACACACACACACACAAAGATTTGATGTATGGCTTTCAACAGCTGGTTGTAAAATACGTGTGACTGAGCAATCCTTCTGTGTCACTTTGGGTATGTATATATTATTGGTGAAGACTGACTACGCACTGATGATGATGAATGGAGAGTTATGGGTGGGAATGGAAAAAATTGTGGATGATATTGTATTTGTACAAGTTTTTAACATTTGAGAAATATGGACATTTGCTGCTGCTTTTCTAATTTCTGCTGGATAACGAATAGTACTGCTCTTAAAGTAACTTGTCTAAAATGAGTGAGTTGATATTGGGATTGTCTCCAAAATTATAATCAGGCAACATATTTTTCAGTTTGTCTAAAATGCGATAAAACGTAAAATGCATTGGTTGATTCTTGGATATCACAAAATTGTAAACTGATTGTGAAATTACCCACGGATTAGAAAAATATATTCTTATTCTCATCATTGTCTCAAACTGAAATGGGGGAAAAAAGCTTTTGGTTATTTTGCTTCCCAGAAATTGAATTTATTTCAAGAAAGTGCAAAACTGGATACATTGGTGCCACTAATGCACTTTAATAATCTGGTGTTAAACATTTATAATCACACCTGGATCTGTTTTTAATGTTTTAAATGGACTTGTGCTTTGTTTTTTGTTTTTTTTCTGTATTTTAAACAGGGCGCCCATGAAAAGGAGAGTCTGGTACTCTCATTGGACTCTCCCTGTATAAACAAAGATAAATAAATAAAATTATTATTATTATTATTTCCATTTTTATTCTGTCTTTTTGTACTTCTAACTATAGACCATACACTCATCTATAATTGCTAACAGGCTGCTAATAGGTTAGTAATGCTGTTACATTTGCTGAATCAATTTTTAAAGTTCGTTGTCGACTGTGACCATCATATGCTTTTGTTTTTCGTCACCATAGCATTTTTACTCCATTAATGAAAGGCAGACATTTTAAATCACCTTGCTAAACTGGTACAACATGCCCAAACTATTGAACACTAATGGATGGTGTATGTGATTAGCAGCAAATGGGCTACGGCATGTTAAGGCAGTGTTCTGATGGAGTGCACCCTGCTGCTTTTATTATGTAATGATTGGGAGGGCAGAGGAAGAGGAGGGCAGGTCGGAGAGGTGAGGCCTGATTTGTTTATGGAAACCTGGAGGTCGAAATGGCTTTCATTGGCTCTCGCTTCATAAATGTCACATGTTCAAACTCAGCGCCACCGTGACTTATTGTCTATCTATGTGTACGCAGCCCCCAAGTCAACATAAACCTGTCTCGCCGGCAGCTTGCTCATAACAGGGGCTCTGTGGGGCGACATCTACGGTGGCTGAGGCAGGACAATAGACAGATGTCACTAGTTTAAGACTTGGTTGTCATCTGGTTTTCATCAAGCGTTCATGCACAGAGAAGATTAAAAAGGAGAGTTGGTAAATGAGAGGCAAACAAAAAAATAACAAAATAAAAATGGTATGCATTAAAGACGTTCTAGAAAATAGCCCCCCAAGTACAAGCTAAGTGGTTTCTCATGAAGAGCATCTACAAACTGTATACAACAACGGTGGAGCACAACAATATGTATCCAGCTTCAGAATAAAAAGATTGTCAATTTCATTTCATTTTCATTTCATTTTTCCTTCAGACACCCTCGGATGCACATCAAAACCGGTCTTGAAGACGCTCACCTCTACTGTCTCAAAAAGGCTGTGGTGGACTTTCTTACAGAAAACAAGTAAGTGCTTAATACTGCATTAATACTATTAATGTTAATTTATTTTCTTTAGGCAAGGCAAATTTATTTGTATAGCACAATTTGTACACAAAGTAATTCAAAGTGCTTTATCGAATAAGAAAGACATTAAAATCACAATACAAACAAATCAAAACATAAATAATCATCATAAAATAACATTAGAAGAGTGCAGAATAAAAACTTTTCAGTCATATGCACAGCTAAACAGAAACGTTTTGAGCCTGGATTTAAACATTGCCAAAGTAGAGGCCTGTCTTAATGTACAACACGGTCAGCCTCTCATAAATGATAACTTCCTTCACATTACATCCACAAAACAGATGATTCTATGTCTTCTCTTCACTTGTTTGAACCAATAATGAGTTTTTTAACGTTTGGAAAACGCATCAGCTCAGCCAGCCGACCACTACCAGTCTTCTGACCTACTGTAAGACCATACACCTCCGAGTCTCTCGTACATAAACTCAGGTTTGCTACTTTACCATTGCGCACAGTATGTAAAGGTCCTATTAGCAGGATATTCCAGCGAGGTGTTAATTTGTTTTACTATGTGCCACTGAGGTAGGCAGTTAGGCCTTTAACCTCAAAGTGAAGCCATGTCACAGACTACCTGCTGTAGATGTTATACAGCAACAATGCTTTTCAGGTATTGGTGGCGTATTTGATTTGTGCAACATGCAAAAACACAATAGAATAAAATGCGTAAAGTTGTGAGCTGTGATACCTGGGATGTTAAAGGTGCAGGTGAGTGTTGCGTTTGTGTGTGAGTTACACATCAGTAGTTTCACTTAAAAAAAAACATACAAGCATTAGCCTTATTAGTTGGAACTGTCATTGCAATTTGGTTAATACTAATAAATTATAAAAATATGAAAGTTGGGTGGAAACTTCAAATGTCATATTTTAGCATTAAAAGGGATTCTTAATGTTTCCCTAAACTCTTCATTCCCTGTTGTATTAAATTAAATTTTCGGATTTTGTGCATTGGATTAAGCACATTATGTCATATCATCACATGTATCACATCTCCTTCGCATTATTGGGAGTTTTTGAGACTCTTGTTGCATTCTCTTGCTTGGCCCCCTCTCTCTTTCTCCCTCTTGTTCAATGTCTCACTCTTCGATAGAAATAGACAGAGTAACTCTTGTTTTTGTTTTTCCATTCAGATGGAAATTCTAATCTCCCTTTAAAAGAGTTAGAAGGAAGGGGTGCGAGTTCAGTGCGGAGGAAAAGAACTTAAGTCAAAGAAATACACAGGGAGACAAGACATTGCTCAGCTTTATCTACTTGTGCCCAGTTACTAAATGGAAAGTAGATGCACAGCCTCATTTCTATTAGGTTGTTTCAATTATTTTGTGTCATGGCAACAGTGAGTTATACTATTAACCTAATATAAACGGTGTGCTACCCCGAGTCTTTTTAGATAAGACTGTATATTGGTTATTGCTTTACTAATAAAAAAAATGATGTATTTTTATTTTTTAGATCTATCTCATCAATTCGCGGGGAGTTGGTGCCTTATCTTGTACGCAAACAATTTTCAAAAACAACCAACAGTTCTAAAATTAAAGATGACACGGATGATCAAAGCCAAAAGAAAACTGACAACGTAGCCAACAACGGTGAGCCATATTTGCAAATATTACAGTATTGAAACATAATTATCTCCAAACTGTTATTCTGGTGTGCTTTTGTCTAGAGCTCCTGATTTCATCCCGGGACGAGGCTCTGCTTCAGCTGGCCCAGGAGCGGTCCTGTTGGAATGACCACCGAGGGGACATGAGTGAGGCGTACCACGGGGGGAAGCTGCGCTGCTACGTTCACATAATGGACCAGGGCCTATGCTTCCGGGTCAACTCTCTGGCTGCCTACATTGAGGCCAACAGACTGGTCAGTTACACAGAAAGTCCCAGCTATTTAAGTCAGATGACCATACCCATGTTAAGTGAATTTGTAAAGCTGCTCCTTAAATCACTCAATTATCGTAAATGAAGATGAAATTAAATTCACTCTGGGCTTGAAAAATGTGTTAAAATACATTTAAATGGTGTCTTTTGGAAGCCATGATGTGGTTATAGTCCATTTTTTTCTTAAAGGAAATATTAAAATCATTCACTCATAATTTATCTAAATATGAGTGTTTTTTCCTCTGCACCTTCCTCTGTGTTGCCTAGGCCCCAAAGCTGTTTGAGGAGCCAGCAGTCCATTCATCTGCGGTCATTTCTGAAAGGTGTCAGGTATGTAATATGTTTCATTAAATAACACAAAAACTCCACTGAAATTAAGATAATTGGTCTAAATGTATGTGTTTTATTGTAAAATGTTTACACTTGCCATGCATCGTGTGCTCTGTAGATGGGTTCAGACAGTATAATTGGAGAGAAGTGCCAGATTGCAGATAAGACGTCTATCAAGAGGGCCACCATTGGAAACTACACTACGATTAAAGAGAAGGTCAAAGTCTCCAACTCCATCATCATGCATCATGTGACCATTGAAGAGGGGTAAGGATAATACTCAAAAATATGTCATCTACTGATTTTAGGATTAAAAATTTGAACTCATCTTCCATGTCTCATTACCAATTGTGTGCGTGTTGATGGGAGGTGTAGCGGGTTTTGTTTTCCCTTCTCCATGGGGTCAAACGGGGAGCGCTGAGTTAACAATGCATCTATTGGGGTGCAACCAGCCAGAGACCACTTCCAAACAAACACGGAGCTAGTGAACTGAATCACACAACATCCATATATTTCATTTAACCTCAAATTTACTCACTGGTGCCAGGATCCCTGCTGTTTTTGGAATTTGAGAAGCACCATTGCCATTCAAAATGCTGTTGTACTTCTGTCTGTCCTTTAGCATTAACATCTACTTTTCATTCAACTGAAAGGCTGTTGAAGAGTTACCATGAAAAGAAATTTGTCAAAACAGTGTAGTTCAATTGTATGGAAAAGAGTCTAATTCTGATATAGTTCCATTTACTTCCAGGGGGCATTTCACTATTGTATGTACATAATAAGTTACCATTTAGCGATGCAACAAAATTCCTCTACACCACGATTCACTCCTTTTTAATAAGCCTTTTGTCATGCCAAGAACCTGAAGATTCATTTTACAGATTATAGGGAAACTTGTGAGAGGAAGTGGGCTTATAATCATGGACATCGACCTTTGAGCGGTTTAATTTTGTTTTATTTCATTGGGTATTAGCTGTCACATTAGACAGTCTTACTCTCACTGATACAAAGCTGTAGTTGCTTCAGAATTTGAAATTGTAGAACCTATTCCTCAACTCACTCCCTTTTATCTCTTGCTTTTTCCATCAAGTCCTCATTGCCATATCCCTATGTCCGGTCCGTCTCCCTCTGTCTCCTCCTAAGCCTTTTTAGGGACCCCAGCCAGTCTGCACGGGGACCCTCATGATGCCCATGTAGGTGCACCACACAAAGCCATGAAAGAACGAGAGAAGGAGGAAAGGCGCGCACGAAAAGAAATCGCAATTCTTTCTTTTCTTTCTTTGAGAACATAAGAAGGAAGGAGAAAGAGGGAAAGAAAGAGCTAGTATGAGGGGATTAGCAGACCCCGGCCATGTCGCAGAAACCCCTCACATTTGGGCGCTCTTTGTTTGGAGCTGACCAGAGCTTGTTGACAAAGCGCTGCATGTTTGGGAAGGGGGATAGTCGGGGTCAGCTTTACAGCGAGGGGGGACACGGGGGGTTGGTTGACGTGTGTGAGAGAGGCTCGAGGGGGGGTCGTCGCAGGGAGGAGTCCTAGTGTTGGTAATTAGCGGTGTTTCAGCTATGAAGCTTCTTTGGTGGTCTCACTCTATGCCGCGCTGTCTGTAATGTTGCAAAACTCTGAATCGTGTAATCTCCCGTCACCAACTACCACCACCTCCACCTCCACGCAAGGCCGCAGCACCACCAGCTTGTCCCTCCAGGCCCACTGAACAGAATGGATACAAGCGTAGTCTATGTGTGGGGCGCGCGCCGGGCCAAGCGAGTGTGCGTCACTGCATGGGCAAGACATTCACTTAAGCGGACACATTCTAGAGGGTCAGACAAGATGCTCTGTGTGTCCAGTCCAAGAATTTTATGGTGATGGTTTGGCTGCGTGGAAGAATGCATGGTGGGTTAGCAGCGCCAACTCAGGTGGTACAGCGAGTGCGAGCCAAAAATGTCAAAAGCAAAACTCAAGCACACACACACGCATAGCCTAGGTTTCTGTTGTTGTTTAATATATATGCTAATGCCTTGTCATTAACGTCAGCGGACTTGAGTGTGTTTGAGTTTTCTCGACAGGTGGGAGAATCTGTAATGGGGATCTGTCCCTCTGTCTGGTCAACCCTGGCTTTGGTGCAGCTAACAGTGGAAGGCCGTGTAGCAGTCAGTGGGTCGCTCCCAGTGTGAATGTTCTCAGAGCTGTGTACCCAAAAAGCAAAAACAGAGTGAACAGTAAACATGGCCAACTCTCTAAGGAACCAGTGCACAAACGGCACATTTGGAACTCGCTGTTAACCAAACCAGTAAATGTCCACCAGACTTATCCCAGTGAAATATTAATCCTAATTAACATGGACGTTTAGCTCACCATTTTGTACCAGGATATTTGGGCAGGTGCAGGGGCTTATTTTGTAGCTAAATGTTCCAGTTTACTTCCGAAGTTGGCAAGTGTTAAAGAGCAGTGATTCCCGAATGGTGGGCTGGGCCCCAAAAAGGTCATGACTCACAGGAAATTAATTGGTCTAATACTTATAGAAAATCACAGAAAAACATGGAATGATCATTTATTTGTAACATAATTGTACTTTTCTTTGTCAGGTGTAATATCCAAGGCAGCGTGATCTGCAGTAACGCTGTGATTGGGAGAGGAGCAGACCTCAAATACTGTCTTGTGGGAAATGGACAACGGATTGATGCAGAGTGTAAGACCGTAACACAACATTTTTTGTTTTTTTTGGTTTTTTATTGCAATTTATTTGAGGTTTATAGTTTAGGTAAATACTACATTAAATTATCTGAACCTAAATTACCATTAACGCCAACTACTCTTAAGATAATTAATCATATTTTGTCACCGCTTTTATCCTTCCCTGCTAGACCTTGCTACAAAAGGTGTATGGTGAATGTGTGTGGTATCTGTATGTGCCAAGCGTTTGAGTCAACTCTGAAAGTTTCTTAATTCTCAAGACTGTGTGATAGAGAGATTTGTCCAAGACTTAAAAAAAAAAAAAAAAAATCTTTAATCCTCTTGTCCCCAAAGCTAGCTGCGTGTGTGTGTTTGTGTGTGCGTTACATTGATGGAGAGGTTAGAGAGCAGCGCCAGAACAGGACCACCCGGAATTCAACAGCAGCGGCCCGCAGCCACATTCAGACACACATGCACACGTATAGCACGGCCACCACACTGAGCAGCCTAATTGAGTGAACAACAGGGCGCTTTAAGTAACAACAGTGTGAGGTTGAGCTAAACTGGTCCAAAAATGTCTGAAACAGTTGCAGGCGGTGTTAACACTGGAGGCATAGGTAGTAGGTAATCGGCCAAAATGACCGGATAATGATATGAATGATAAAGAGATTTGCTTTATCTTTCATTTTTTATGCTGGAAAAAACATGAAAAATAACAAAAATGTTCATCTTGGCAATCCAGTCTGGATAGACAACCTAGCATGGTAATATTTTACAGAAGATGTGTTTTGAAATCTGTTTTTATTTCTGGTAGGAATTAGACAAAAAATGATGCATTTGAGGAAAAAACCGAAACAAATTAGTTCATTATTTCAATTCAAAAACTGAAAAGCAGATGAAGTTATTGGCTATTAGTCAAGGGCACTATATTCTCATTCAAATATGTTTAAGATGAGGCATGACTATTTTATGATAAATGTACAACTATGTAAACAATAAAATGCATAGATCTATTAATATAGACGTGTAGACATAATATATAGTATCAAAAGAAACCCGTAGAGAACAGGAGAATGTGGCTAGAAACCCACAGGCTTCTTATGATTTATAGTGTATTAGAATAAAACCCTGATTGTCTCTCGTCACCTACTGTAGCAGACTACAGGCTGCTAAAGGCATTACACGCCCACCAGCAGTTAAAGACCACCCTGACAGTCAGCCTCACCCCCCTTCACACACACACTAGTGTGTCAGGTGTGGATACTACTATGAGACATCTCCTCTGGCAGTATGACCTAATTCACATACATGTATTTGTAATAAAGACTCATGGACAGGAAAGAGACGCTACATCACTGTTGACTTTTTAACATGATCTGATATCTTAATAATCGTCTCCATAGACTTATTGACTTATTATAAGTCAATAAGCAGTTGTTCGGGTCATGCATTTCTTGAAAGCTTGGTTTTGTCTCTTGGTGTTAAATATTGCATAATCGCAGCTGTGAAACGTCTTCACTCTAAAACCTTTTGTCAAATTGACAGAATTAAATTTTTCTTTTTCTGTGGATCATACCTGAACAACTGAGGGATTGATTACACAGATGTACACACTCAACTAAGCACTTTATTAAATGTCTAATGAAAAGAATATTTTGTCTCTAATGTAGCAAATCGTTACTCAACTAGTAGTAGTGCAACTTCTCTAATTACTAGTACAGGCCGATTACAGAGGCCCACTAAAATTATGGCTATTGCGCCATGGTCACTGCCTCTCAGAGTATTCTTATTACATCTTAGTGTGAATTAAACGTATTTGATTACTTAACATCTCCAAACATACTGCTTTACAAATATTATTACTAATGGAAAGTAGAGGTTTGGTCTCTCCACCTCTGTCCCATGCTCAATTTGTCGTCCGGGTCCGTAGCTGCAGATTCCTTCACACTAAAAGCTGTCTGTGTGGATGGAACATTACTCCATGCCACCGCTTGTTTTGGATCAGCAGCAGTGCTCTGTGATAGAGGGTGTAGAGGCCCGGGCTGACTGTAGCGGGATGAGATTTAGAACGATACACGGGGAGCGCCGCAGATTCAGTTCCAGTTCTGTGTCTTAGTGGGTGGTTCACAGAGCGGTCAGAATTTGTGTGAAAGTGAAGCTCAAAGTAATCAAAATAAACCTATTTACAAAGCATGTTAAGAGAGATGCTGATTGATAAATGCTGTGTTATTATTATTATTACCTTGAACAAGTTTATTTTGCTTTGATGGTCCCGGTTCGGTTGCATAGTGAATTTGCTGGTCCCGGCCTCAAACGTAATGTACTTTTCAGACAAACTTTTCTAGATGTTTTGCGCAAATTGTTTCCTTCCCAAAAAAACTTTATTAATTTCTGCTTAGGCTTTCCTTTGTACATATCAGTGAGAAGGCCATTGTGTGGTCCAAACAAACATTTATTATAAAAAATGCAGCTCAATGCTTAAAGATGGCTGTTTTGTCGAGGAATTTCCTACAACTTGGACCATGTAGTAGCATTGATATTCTATAATTATGAAAACGGCTATATTTTTTCTGTCATTAATTAAATTTATCTGTCACTTTTCAGCCGAGAGGACCAACGAGGTCATCGTGGGAGCTGATCAGCTGATGGAGATCTAAATAATTAACCAATCAGAAGGCAGCATGTAAGGCATTGCTATGGGCTCTTTGTACATTGTGTCTTCATTTTAATAAAGCCTGACCTCACACATTATATTTGATTGTGCTTTGGTCATATATTATGTTAACATGTACATCTGTTTTGAATCGTATATCTCTGCATATTTATTTTGGGGGTTATTCTAATATTTCAATCGAAACAGCAACTTTAAAACTTTTAAAGTTACACTGTACTGTTTGAACAATGAAAGGCATCAGTTCCATCTTGTAATGCTTAAGAAGTACTGCCCTTAGGGGGATTCTAGTGAACTAGTAATACTCTCAAAATAGTAATCTAATTAAAGTGACAATATATCTCTGGAAGGGGGTTGCATCTTTACTCCGGATATCCAAAACCATTTCCTAACAACTCCTCTCCTTTGTTATTGTGTTTCTGATCTGAGTTCTGAGTTGCTTGTCAGTTTAAATTGACAGTGTCAGTAATTGCGTTTGGTGTTAAATTGCGCCGATGTGAAGAGCAGATATGCTGGGAAACAGGCAGTGGGAGGGGCTACAGTGCTCTACGTAAAAGGGGGATGAGGTTTATTTGTACACAAAAATGGTGCATGCGTAGGCCGCAGACCACCCAGCTTGACTCCGTATCAGTTAACAGCGACGCCCCACCCTCGCACTCACACGCGCAGGCGGAAACTTGCGCTTTTCTCCTCTCTTCTTTTCCTTTCTGCTCCCCTTTGCTGTCACAGGATTTATTGCATTCCTTGGGCAAAACATTTCTTAAATTACAGGTTTGAAGTTCGTGAGTCACGAAGCGAGGAGATGAGGACGGGGATGTCCGTATGATGCCGAGATGTTTTATGTGCGCCATAGAACTCCTGTGTAATTTATTGTTAAGTGTTTCCCTTTGGCTGTGACCTTAGGAAGCATTCATATTAATCATTAGGTCTGAAAGTAATGTCTACTGTGTACAGTTCAGTGAACAGGTTTTGTGAGGTGTTTCCCTTAGAGAGAATAAGTATCATTAGATTTTACACTACTTTTTTGTACATTTCAGCCGCAGTAATGGGATAATGGGCCATGGACATTTTTACATGTACACTTTAATTCAGGAGGGATATTTTACTATTCACAAATCACTACCAAGTTATATATTTCTCTGCCATTATAACCTCAATAACAAATTTGTGCCAGATAGACCTGATATGGTTCCAAGATGTATAAAGGTGTTGAATTACTAACTGTACTAAGCATCAGTCTGTGGCTTTTTGGTTTTAGACGACGAGGGGCGACAGTAGCTCAGTTAGAAGAGTGTCCACTGATCTGAAGGTTGGCGGTTCAAATCCCGCTCTCGACCTAAACGTCATTGGTTGAGCAGTCAGATCCACTGACCCACAGGTTGGCGGTGCGATTCCAGCTCCCACAGATGTGTCCTTGGGCAAGACAATTAATCCACCTCGCCCCCAGCGTCGGTGTACATTGGTTTATGAATGTGCGTGTGAATGGGTGAGTGCGTCCTTGATGTAAAGTGCTTTGAGTGCCTTGAGGGTGGAAAAGGTCTATATAAAAATGTGACCTTTTACCATTTTAGACATTTTAGACATTTGGACATAAAATAAAATAATGCTACTTACATTGCTACTAAAGTTCCAGCCAGCACCTACTTTATGATTAATCTCAAAACCTACTACTTGCTGAATACATAATGTCTCCCGTCACTACAAATACTCTTGACTTCTATATTAACTATTAGGCATGTACTTGAAAAATGCAGTGTTCTGTGATTTTTCCAGTGGTTTGACAATTATGAAACAAATGGACATCGATGCAATAATGCACAGCTTTTTGAAGCAGCACACTTATAACTCAGATAGATGTACATCATACATTTGGATATACAGACTTGATTAGCTGTCTCATTATGTTAAGCCCTCCTCAGCCTGTGAAAACACTTTAGTGGAGTCAGTGCCTAAACTCTCCAAACACTCTGAACTAATCATGTCATTATAGTGATCCAACTGTGGACCAACAGAAAGCATGTGTTACTAAAGCCTGGACATTTACAAGACAGGCAGCATTTAGCACAAGATTTCAGTTAAAGACAAGCCAGAAACCTAAGAATGTGAGACTTAGGACGGTATGCCATAAAGATTTTAATGATCTGGAGAGCCCTTTTAAACATGGAGCAGGTTTTTTCTGCACAGATGACTAAAAAGACTGAACGTTGGAGGTTTAGGAAAAGTATAAAGTGCAGCGGAGGATGTCTGTGCTCTTTGTCCCGGCCATGTCGACCCTTTCAGTGGTCCTGACCTATGACCCCTGCCTCCACCTCATGATGAGATCTGGCAGCCATGTGTGTGCTTCAAACTCTGTATATTTGGACAGGGACCCTGGAGTCAGAGCAACGCAACACCACCAACTGAACCCGACCTGCAGTTCAGGCTATAGACACTTTTTCTATTAGATAAGTGGGGTATTTTAAGTCAAATAAAAGATCTATACAGTACATAATAAATAATGTGTACAATTACATTTGAGTTGTATTCAGCAATGGGAATTGGCTTTTATTTGAGAACAATTCCTTCAGCAAAAACAAAAATCGTACAGCTGCGTTTGGGGGAAAGATTCCTGGTTTTGATTGGTTTCCTTTTACTACTTGTCTATTTTTTGAATGTCTTGTAAAAATGCCATATAAACGCCCAGCACCACAAGTCAATACTACAAACGGTTTACAGATAGGCCAAAGCAGTGGTCATATTTAAATTTGACTGCAGTCTGATAATACGATTAGCAACATTGTAAAATTTGTGCTGATGCTTTTATCCACGTACAACATAAAACAGTACAATAAATCTAGCCTTTTCATTTTCCAGTAAATAAAATTTTATCTTATTTCTTTCTCCAGAAGCGGTTTTCCTTTCAGTCTTTTTCTGTGCTCATTTTTTCTGCAAATCTCTCTAAAGTGAAAATAAAGTGATTCTCAAGAAATGAACTTTTTACTGGATCTGGATCTGATCTGGAGAAACTGCTAGAATCACAGCGACAGAGTCCAACCCAAAGTCTGTGTCTTATCTACAGCAAAGAGAGATGCAGAGGAACACCTTGATCTGGCCTGATGGATGAGGTGAGCTGATGAACTGGACATCCTGTGAAATACTTCCCCCATGAAGGAGTCAACCGGACCCAGGCAGGCAGTGGACACTTGCCGATGCCCTGGGAGGTTGTGTGGCGTCCCTTGCTTGTTCTTGGGTGGGGGGCAGATGTGAGTGAGGTGGGGAGGAAGGGGGGTCTGGTAGTATCTGGGTGGCTCCATGGCTCCGGGGCTGATCGTGGGTGAGCGCAGAGACGACACACAGAAGAGGAGAGCGAGGCTGAGCCCACCCAAGTAGTAGTCAGTCACAAACCTATGCGTGTGTGTATACTCCTGACCCCTCACATTAGCACAACACTTCCTCAATTTGTCTTCTGTGTTCTTCGGCCACAAATGAACCATCTCACCCCTCCACCCCCTCTTTCTTTTTTTTTCTTTTTTTTTTTTTAACCCTATAAAGATCACCCCATACACCAGCTTCCACCATGTTAACCATCCGAACACACACACAGCTCTTTTTACAAGCCTTAGAGATACAACAGTTGCTTATGTGACTTAGCCAACAATAGCGTGTTTGGAGACAGAGCGACGTGCAGGGGATAACAACCGCGGGGACATGTTCTGCACACGGACTAAGCCATGTAACACCGGCAGGTCCCCCCAAGGCTCATTAATTGCATATTGACTTGGGGGGCTTGATTGGGAGCTATGGGTAAAGCTTAAATGGTAAAACAAAGGAAATAATTAGTTGTGTCATTAGTGATGTGAAAACAAACTGACGGATCAAGATGGTTTCCTTCCCTCAAAATTGTAACAAAGAATTTATCAGTTGCCTCAGACGAAAGTCTCAAAATTATTTACAGTAGCTTTAAAACTTGACAGACTTAATGACTTCACCCAGAATAAATATTTGTTCAAATAAATGAATCTGGTTAGATAAGATGATATCTTATCTAGATTCGATATCATTGCTTAAGTAGAATAAGAATCTTGCTTCATGACATGACTGGTTCCAACATAATTTATGTAGTAATAAATAATAAATACATCTGACAGTTGTACAAAATAAGCACAATTTTCTTACTCAACTGGGAAATAATTTGGCTTTTGAAAAAACACTATTGAAAGAAGTCAGAAACATACCAACATCTATGAATCTGAATTAGTAGTGAGAAAATGCAATCAGACAATGTCTTTGTAGATCTTCTTTATTTTTTATTTATTTTTTTTAATTTAAGTGTGGTCACAACAGCGCACTCACACAAACATAGGCTGTACGGTTTGTTTTAAAGGAAGCTGAGTTTGCACTACCACCTGCTAACTCTGTGGGACAATACCTCACTCACAATCGTACCTACAATGACTTGTGTGAAAAGTGTGTTTCTGCCTGTGTCTCTCTGTGTTCTGTGTGTTTTTGCTGCAGAAAGCCCACCATTCATTACTATGACAAAGGGCTAAAGAAATGCATTATCATAATTAATCTTGTGTGAGAACGTGGGTGGCACTTTCCACTTTTGGAGCAACAGGGATGTTCAAACTACGGCACTTGTTTGTTGTTGTTGTTTTTTATTCCTATAGAGATGCTTAGTTTATTTCTACACAATCAATATACTATGGCAGTTTGAAATGTGCAGGGAAGTTGGGAGAACTGTATTAAATGATAGAAAGAAATGACAAATCTTCCACATAAGACTACAACAATGACAATAAAGAGGCATTTCATTTACGCCTGGATAGGTTGTATGTAAAGCCAAATTAATAACATATTTGGAGCATGTTTACACATTGTAATACAACAGAAGCATTACATTTTTTCTCCTGAATGTGTCACTAGGAGATTGAAAGAGGCCATGTTGGGCTTTGCAAGTCTAGGCTTATGGTCATAACACTAGCACCATTCAGCTGCAGCAATAGAAGTTATAGCTGTCGTAGTGGCTCATTTAAACAAAATACATGTTCACTTTTACTATTATAGGTTAGGGATGGGACAAGATCAGAATATCACAATATATAGGTAAGGTTAGATATCTGAAGAGTGCAGTAATCATAATGCTTAAGAAATAACGTGTATATATTTAACTATGTCTAAATCACTTCTTGTTCTTGTGGTACCAGTGTTTTGTATCGTCTCCACCCTTAAGTACCGTATTTTCCAAAGTAAAAGTCGCACCGGAGTATAAGTCGCACCAGCCAAAAAATGCATAATAATGAAGGAAAAAAACATATATTTCACATATAAATCGCATCTGAGTATAAGTCGCACCCCCAAACTATGAAAAAAAGTGCTACTTATAGTCCGGAAATACGGTAATTTGTTTGAATATTGTAACAATAATTGAGTTTCATGTGCACAGAAAAATAGAAGCATGTCTTTGAAATGATGTGTAAAATAAGACGAGGGTATTGCTCTAGTTGTTTCATGTCAGACTTTTAGAGACCACTCCAGACCCTGCCTAAAAATCTGGGAAAAGGGTCCCCACTGTGTTATACCACTGCTGACGTGTTTCCCCAGAACAAGTTTAAGAATTCAGAAGCAGAGAAGCAAAAAGTATACCGTAGTTCAGGTTTAGTTCCAGGTTTAGTTGGAGTAGTCTCAGTTTTGATGGGGGGATTGTGCAAGTGGTTGACAAAAACTCTGTTGGTAGAGTGTTTGTCCACTCATTCGAAGGTTGGCACGTTCAAATCCCGCTCTTGATATAAAGAAAAAAAACCAAAACAAAAACATCATTGATAGAGCAATCTGATCCACGGGTTGGCAGAGCTATTCCAGCTCCTTCCCACAGATGAATGCTGTTGCTGTGTCCTTGGGCAAGACACTTAACCCATTCTGATGTTTCCTCAGTACAAATTTAAGAATTCAGAAGCAGAGAAGCAAAACATATACCTTCACCTCTTATTTGTTGACACATTTAATGCCAAAATGCGGCCCCTTGGCAATGTTGCTCATAAATTGTTGCTTTTTGCAGTGAGTAACAACACTGGATGTACTACTCCATATCTAGTTTTGTCTGAGATCTTTACCAGGTCTATTTTTGCACTGGTTTGCAATATGCCAATTTTAGGAACTTTAGTGAGTTTGTCTTAGTGTTATTTTTTCCACTCGTTCCTTATCCCATACAAATGTGTTCTGGCCCGTGCTTGATAAATAAATGCTTCCTCACTCAGCCTGGACTGTGTGTATGTTGGACAGTGCTGCTGCAGCTCTGCCTATAGCCCATACAGACCCACGCATGCACGGATGAACGCTCGGGTGCACGGAGCCACTGGGGAGACATGAACTGCAGGAACGAACGGCTGGTGGAGGAGAGGAGTGGAGAAGCAGATGAGTCCGGAGAAAAGTCTGCAGAGAAAAGACAAAGACCATCTGATCATATGTGACTTGAAGAGCAATTTTTTTCAATTTTTTCTTAAACTAAAACTATGAGCTTGCCAGAAATATAAACATATAATATCTAGATTTGCCACTTTTACCTCTGTGGTAGAAGTGATACTAGTTGTAGCAGTACAACACATTGATGTAGCACTGACCCATTTTTAAAGCTCAGAGTAGAGGAAAGAAAAACCTAAAAGGGATTTAAACTGGCTTTATGTAACGCAAAATCAACAGTACCACTAGTAAGGGCAAATTCAACTGGTTGTGGTTTGGTCCTGATTTGGGCCCAGTTTGAGTCCTAATGGTGATTTTCCTGGGTATTGCTCTAGTTCTGGTTTAGTCTTGGCCTGGTCCACGTTTAGTTCCAGGTTTAGTTCCAGAGTAGTCTCAGTTTTGATGTGGTGAAGTGGGTGACAGTAGAGTGTTTATCCACTGATCCGAAGGTTGGCAGTTCGAATCCTGCTCTTGACATTATGAAACATCACTGACCCACAGGTTGGCAGTGCGAACACTTAAGCCGTCTCGCCCCCAGTGTCTGTGTACACTGGTGTATGAGTATGTGTGTGAATGGGTGAGTGGTTCCTTGACCTAAAGTGCTTTTAGCGCCTTGAAAGTGGAAAAGCGCTGTATAAAAATGTGACCATTTACCAAGTGTGAAAGCACCCATAAGCTACTGTAAGTTATCTGAACACCACTACTCAATATCATTCTTATTTTTAACTAACTTTTTGCTTAAATAAAACGTTAAAGAGTAAAAAAAAAACAACACATAAATCTTTACCCACACTTCTAAAGGTCATAAAAGTTACAGCATGGACAGCGTTTGGGACACGGGACAAGAAAAGGAGAAATGGTGGTTAGTGAGTGTTTAGACTTTGGGGCGGTGTGATGGCAGCTATCTGCACAGTGCATGGTCATCTCCGCTGGTTTATTTATCCAAGGCCTCCAGACCAGGCCCTGGACCTCCCTGAGTTTGTTAGGACTGAAGGGGCCCCCTACCACACAACCCAATTCCTCACATTCCACATAAGCTCCCATTTCCAGCTGCTGTCCCTTCCAGAACTGCCCGGTCCAGTCCAGAGTCCAGTAAGCGTAGCCACATCAAAGAGGACAGTACCAGACTAGAATGGTTAAAGGGAAAGAAGAGGGTCCTCACGGTTAAGGAAGAAAAGAGGATGAAGAATATTTCAGTGTTTTCAATTATAGACCAAATTTGATGTGTGTATTTGTGTACATTTAATTTATGTGTATTTTCTATTGTGATGTATTTATATGTGTGTTATTTATATATTTATTTTCAATACACAATGATATGCCACAGAAATTGATTGTTTTTCACATATTTACTTAGATTATAACACAATCAAGTACACACATAATTAAATTCTAGTAAACAGTGTGGACTCAGTTTTGTTTTACTTACTTTACGCGCTTATTTCTTTATATCACACATTATAATTGGTGTTGTCATATTTGTGATCGTCAGTAGATACGTTTTACTGGCCCCTAGTGGTACGGGTGCAAATTGTAACGGGAATCCTCACCTGAACCTATGTATGAAAGACAGTCTACAGCACAAATGTATTCACTAAAATCTATATCTATTTTGTCCTAAAATCTGAGTTATTCACTTAATAAAATATACATAACAGATCAAATGGTGTATTTTTAATGTTGTATTTAATGATTTATTGTACATAATGTATAGAAAATAAAAGTGCCAAAACTGTTTAAAAAGTTTGTAATGAGGTGATCTGGATACATCAATGCATATTTGTAGATCTTACCCATTAATAACACAATGATAAATAAATAAATGGGGTCATTGTGGGTTACTACATTAGAGAATTAGAGATTACACATGCAACACAAACATGTGAAACTAAAGGCTGTAATGAGGATTGTTTCTGTGGAACAATGTAACTGTACCTCCACCCTGTCACATGTAAACACAGATGATGGATGCAACGACAGTCACTTGTGATCCCCACTGTGTGCCTGCTGTTAATGTATCTAAGAGCCTTATTCACACCTCTTCTCCAAGCTTCACATTGCCTTGTATTAACACCTGCCAAATGTTCTGCAGGTGTCATGTTTAGGTAAGAAACGACTGATCTGCTAAAAGTGTTAGTTCTTCACCCCTATACTGTCCTGAGTGGGGCCAATAAGGTCTGGGCTTACAGGAGCACACCACCGAGACACTTGTGACTTCTTTAGTGGGAGATTAGAAAACAATATGTCCACTGTCTTTCTTTCAGTCTGAGTTCTGACGCGGAGCACCTTCTGAACTCATGAAATCATGCATGGCAAGACGTGGAAACTTTCCAAAAAGTCTGCACAGATAAGGGGCCGTCGCTCAGAGGCCGGGCGCCTTCAAGGTGTTTGTAAAAATATGCATTCATGAGCAAACCACTAATATATCCAAGCTTATTTTTATTGGGCAAAGGGCATGAGTTTTCTAAGGTGTAAGAAAATCTATCAACCTACTTTAGCTTCAGGCCACATGGGGTGAAGGTACAGCTGTTACTTTGGCACACAGCTGCCTACAAGGCAATGACAGAACCAGGAGGGTCCCAACATTGTTTTTAGTCAGGATCTCTCCCATTTGGGCATGCTTCAAAATGTTATATTTGGTCACATAATGCACATAGCATTTGAACCTGCTACATGCAAAATGAAAAGTTGCATTTGAATAGTGACTGAAACATACTGATGCAATTGCATTTTACTATAGCCTACCCTATAGAATAAAAATAATATAGCATAACTTTGAATAATATTAAAAGTGTGACGTCTTGGGGGTGCTCGGGGGCCTGGTGACAGGGAATACTACTTAGAGAGCTGCAGTGAGCGGCCAGGCAGCCGCATGTGTGTGTGAGCAGAGTTTATTGAAAGAGTTCCTCTCTCCCTCCCCCTCAGCCCCTCCCCTCCAGCCCAGGCAGCAGCAGCCTGGGTGGTCCCCCCTCTCTCTCCACTTTGGTGAGCTGTTGCTTAGCAGCTAATAATAGGCGATGTTTGCAAAGTAATTTGCCTCTTCCTTGGCCAATGGGAGCCGGAGCACTTTTCCATCAAACCTCCCTTTTCAGGATTTGCCGAGAGGCGAACAGATCCAAATGTTACCGCTACGAGAACGGAGTTAGACTTGACACGGACAACTCAGACGCACACCGCTACTACTACAACTTCTACTACGAGTTTGCTAGCCTGTCTGAGCGTTGTTTCTCACACTACCAGGGCGAATGAAGACTGGAGGATCGTTACGGATTTTGGCGCATAATGTTGGGATGGAGTTTCGAGACTTCTTTGGCTCCAAGGAAGACTAGAAAGCGTTCTTCCAACTTGTCGCCGGTGTCGCTGGATGCGATCCCCTCCTATGTCGGATTATTGTTTGTGAACTCGCTGCGTTCCTATACGTCGCTTTGCTTTACCCGCAGTATTACCCCTCCAGTCTTTGGACTATGGCCTCGGATCACGGGGTCCCAGGGGCCAGCGTGTTTGGAGATTTACCCCCGAGTTATACGCGCTCCCAGCAGCAGCGTACGAGCACGGAGCTCCTCCGCAGACCCAGCTACTGCCACGCCGCGTTCGCACTTAAACAGATCTCTAAGGTGATAAGATGCTTATGGTTAGGCCTACTTTGTTAAAAGGTGTTTCATTCAGTAGCTATTGCCAGTGAATAGTTGTTCATGTAGTTAAAGTTTGTTAAAGTGTGAGGCGAGGCACATGTGGGAAGGATAGACTGAAGTGGGAGCTCTGTCTGGGGTCTGGGACCACCGGAGCTCCGGAGTAAACTACAACGGAATGTAGGCACTTTCCCTGTGTAAAGTGAAAGTACAGTAATGTGGACGGTTTAGATGGTTAAATCAATCATTGACTTAGCAGCCAAGTGCCTGATGATGTCCTAATAGCTCTACTTCTTAAAAGAGGAGAGTTTTCTTATAATCGCGACTCTCGGGTCGTGCGTGTTTGGGGCTGGGTACATAGCAGCAGAGAGCGCACTGGCCCAGGGCTGAGTGTTTGGAAATGTGGTGGGTCCTGTAAAAGGAATTCACTGATTGAGTTTGATCTGACAAAGCATCTTTGGACCGCCCGGATGCTTGGACGTGTTTCAGCGCTGCTCGAGAGAAACCACAACACCAGTGCAATGTCTTGTGCTGCACTGACATTCGAAGCACTGTTTGGGGATGGACACCAGGACTAGGCTCTGGCGCTACTTATCACTGACATAGAAATAAAACAATGT
>KN471975.1:87629-110172 GCA_000787095.1 Periophthalmodon schlosseri | reverse complement strand
AGAAAGGCGGCGGCCCGCGGCGCCTGCCGCTGCCGCGCGTGTTTTCTTCAACCCGTCCATGTCCACGAACCCTTATTCCTTTTTCGATCTGGGATCCAAAATGACTGAACTTACGCCACCTTCTTTCCCATACGCCTCCCCGTTAGGGTACCCACCTGGAAGCGCTACAGCCGCTGCGTTCGCAGGGGCAGGTGGCGTGGGCGGAGGCACGCACACTCACACGCACTCGCACCCATCACCTGGGAACCCGGGCTACATGATCCCGTGTAACTGTACGGCGTGGCCCTCAGCGGGTCTCCAGCCGCCTTTAGCCTACATTCTGCTGCCTGGCATGGGCAAACCTCAACTTGAACCTTACCCTGCGTACGCAGCGGCGTTATGATAGGACACCTTCAATAATGTGAACTTACTACGAAGAAGAGAAAAGTTTTATTATGCATGCACAAACTTGTACATGTGATGAAGTGCTCGTGGTCTCACATATCACATGTGTTCTGTATATGATTATACCTTTATCTATAAGGTTATTAAGACACTTTCTGGACAATAAGAGCTGGAAGCACTGGCTCAAAATGGAAGAGTTTTGAAAATGACTGTAAATGTGTACACAAGAAAACAATCGCCTCTTGATTTGCCACTCAAGGCTTGTGTTTTACATATGGCCTGTTTCACTTCCCCGGTTTAGTGTATATATCTATTTTGAGTTTTACCCCCAAAACCTGTTTATAGATGTCTGTAATATTTATTGTTTTAGTGGAATCTATGGTGAAGAAAGCTACACTGGATATGTCATATTTGCACATGAGGGTGTAAGTTATTTCTCTCGTCCAACACACTGGCTTTATTACGATTCTAGGCAACTTTTTTACCCCTTCGCCCTTATTGCTCTTATCTTGTGCTACAGACAAAACAGCGTTTTAACTAACTCTTATGGACTTTGTATGTTTTGTGTTTTCTTTCAAACATCCCTTCTGTATTTCAATCTATTGCTACTTGTTGAGCGTAAAAAAGGACGCAAAAAATAAAAGCGGATGAACGGAAAGCAATACACTTCTCGATGAGATGAACAAGATTGTTATCTATTTGTCCTTTTTTTCTTCTCCTCTCTCCCTTCTGGCTTCGGTTTGGTCCAGGTGAAGTGTAAGGTATCCTCTAAAGGCCGCTTTTGTCTGCGCTTTGAATGCCATTACTACGGTGTGTGTGCGTAAAAGTGAATCTAAATCAAGCCATTGTTATCCAGAGCCAAAGTCGTATTTATCACAATTTTAATCGTGAATGGGAAGGAAGATAACACCGTTAGCTTTTCTTTTTCCCACATGCAGAGACAAAAACGTATTTGGAACGAGGAACAAGTGCGCCTTTCAAAACGAGCCGAGCGCGTAATATTGTAGAGGAAATGGCAAGTGGAAAGAAATACAGGTGTGTGTGTTTTAACTGTTGGTAGCTATTAGATCTATGACATGTAACCCGAGTGACTGAGACGGACTGAAAGAGGGAAAGACGCGGATTCATAGGGATCAGAGCGATTATGCAAAAACTAATTTGGACAGTCCAGGGATAATTACCTCCGTCACGCTTAATTAAACCCTTTCAGTGCTGCGTTCACCATAGTGACACCCCCGGCCTAGAACCTAACCTCCCCTCTCCTCACCGCCCCCACCCACCCTCCACTGCCATCCGGACATCCCAACTTCCAAGATCACTTTTCCTCTGAAAAAGAAGAGAAAAAAAAACCAAAACTTTTTTCTTGTGCGTAAAACCAATGCAAAAATCCGTTACAAGCAGGTGCATCGTGGTGGAATTTACACTTCAAAAAAAAAAAAAAAAAAAAAGATTATAATACATTTTGCCACTTAAAATACTTTGTAAGCATAAATATGTGCGTAATCTAAAAATAGCAGATTACGCAAAGCTTCAGTGGGAAATTTCTCCTTTTTTAGAAATTTTCTCGGGGGTGAAAAGGGGTTCCAAGAATTTGAAAGACTTTTTTCAACTATGGGAGCGTTTAGACGGTCGAGGAGGTTTTGTGTGGGAACAAAACGCGGGGTTGGGAGCTTTTTGTGCGAGTGTTGTTTGTTGAAGTGGAGCTCTGCAAAAGCGGCTGCCTTTCCCTCATTGTGATGAAAGCAATCAGTGGTATTTGGAAAACTGTTAGCATTGTGCACTTCTTCTGTGTCCATTGTGCGGGATTTCTTTTCACCAGGTTTTTTTTTTCAGCCGATCCAGCTGGCCGGAGTGAATAGCGCAATGTGTACACGCTTTGTCCCTCCAAGCCCTTCAAGTAGCCCTCCGTGAATAGAGTGAGTTGACACTGCATGACAGTGAAACAACATAATAAAAAATACATGAGCGCGTGAATAGACGCAGGCGCATAAATAAATAAAATGGGTGGCCAAAACTGGATAAACCGAGTGACAAAACGGTGAAAGGGGGAACAAAAAGATATTTAACACGCTAGATTAGCATGAGAAAGCAATCTACAAGCCAGAACAATTGATGAATGGGTTTACTGGCCAAGAAAGAAATGGACTAAATGCCTTTTGAATAGATGGCCTATGTTTTTCCTGTCAAAGACTGAGGCTGAATGGGGACAAGGTGGAGATGGGACACGGGAAGAAGCGGGAGAAAAGTTTGGTCCACTCCAAAGGTGGTTACAAGTTGGCAAGGTGCATGGGTAATTTAAAATCACAGCCAAAACAATAGAGAGCATGGCCAAAATGTCACAGTTCTAAATTATGAAATCTTACATTCATTATGACCTGTCTTCATCAGTGTGTTTTCTTGTAGCTTAATAAATGTATTTACAAAAATGCCATATTTACCCTTAACCTTTCCTTAAATTTAAAACCACTATTGCAATACACAATTTATTAGTTCTTTTATTTAACCGTGTGCTCCGAGACCTTATGCACTTGCAGCTACATATGTTTTTTTCTACATTTTTAACTGAACTGCATAGATTAAAAATAAATGAGTGGATAGTGAGCGCAAGAGTTGTGTCTTGTATGAATTTTTATACAATAATTTACTATTTTAATGTAATGAGAACTTTCTAATATGAGTAATCACACATTTTTCTTCAATAAATGTGCATTCATTTCCAAATTACACCAAGGCCTTGAAAGTCATTACAGTCCTATTATAAAACGTCTAATTAAAACAACACTTATTCCTTTGTTTAATAATCAAACATTTTGATGAGGAGAATAATATTAAGTTTCAAATATTTGACAGCTCTTGTCTGGCTGTATTCACCCACTTTGACATTTCCAAAGGTGAGAGATTTGGGGGCATGGCAGCTGGGTGATATTCTGTAAGCCCCCCTCCGATGCCCCTGATATCATTATGTTTTAGTGTTAAGCCCGTTATGTGCCTGTAAGACATTGTCGGTGTGAGATTAGGCAAATGAACACACTACATATGTATCTGCAGTTCAAGCGTGTTTGACCTCACAGCCATGTACAATAGTTCCCTCATCCCTAATTTGCCTAAGGCTGGCCTACGAGCAACCAGATTATCAGCTTGCCTCAATAGCAGAAGATGGTATTTTTACTGACATGAATAATACATCAATATAGTCTTTGAGGATATTTTTTTCTATTTGTTTGCAGGAGAATTTACCTGGAATGGCTACACCTGGATCCAGTGTTGTAAACCTCAAAGAGCTATCACCGCTCACCTCTTCCATCTCATTTTGAACCAAATCAAAGTGTGCAAAAGTCTCTCCTCCAGCAATCTCTCCAATCTCCAAGTTCAGGTCAGGAATGTTTATGAAGGCGCACATATTACCTGTAATCTGTCCGAGTGGGAAGCGCTGTATTTTTTTGGACTTTTCTAGGCTCCCAGGAGGGGGGTATAAAATGGGGGAGAAAAAATTATCTCGCATTGCACCTTTGCGGCAACAGCTGAAAAACGTGGCAAATCAAAGGCGGAAAAAAGGGTAGGTGTGTCGCCGTGCCCAGGGTCAGTCAGAGAGATGAGGAACTAAACAGGGAACCTCTGAAGTCCAACTTTGGATATTAGGAGTTAATGCTACAGAGTGGGTTGAAGCAGGAAGCAGACAGGTGGGATGTGAATTGAGAACAAAGTGAGATGCTCCATATGTTTCTATACAGTCTGGGTGCAGTTTCTTTATTATAACAGTATATATTTTACAGATACAGATTTCCTTAGAGATGTGTAGTTACTTCTGATTTTGATAGTCACCTTGGTTCATTTAAATTCAAGTTTAAACAACAAATAAGGACACAAATACACACAGACATAAGTATTGGTCTGCCATTATATATGGCCATATAACTTGTAAGTAAATAAATAAGTCTGTATTTTTGATTTAACACATAGTGAGAGTGTCCGTACATAACATATTGGAAGAACTGAACTAAAAAAAAGACAAACGATTTGAAAATTCCCATACATATTTACAATTTATAACCCATCATGCTAAATTATAGTACTCTATAGCCTTATTCCTGTCCAGTCGGATATGGGAAGTTAAGGAAGCCTTGTTTGACTTTCCATACTAAATATGTACTTGCCATCTGGTCATTAGTTTATAAAAAATATATATATTTAAAAGTAAAATTTTTGAATGATTAGATTCTGCTGAGGGCTGAGAGTGTCTGCTCTGAAACAGTGCTGAGCTCAGTCTGGCTCTAAAGCTCCCACTGCTGTCTAAAGCCACCCACTGCACCAATAACCTCTTGAAATTTTATGAATCACTTCAAGTGGCATTTCCTAGTCAAAAATAAGTGTACTTTAAGATGAATGCCTAAAATGTCTATGGAGACCGAAGATAAGACTCTCTGTAAATAGTTTATGAAAACACTGAACCCAAAATCAGGAAGCAGGATTACTCTCAGAATACGTCAGTAAATTAGAATAATGTCAGTGTGTGTAGCCCTTTAAAAATATTCTTTAACAACTGACATGACATTTTTTGTTCCTTTTCCAAATGACCGCTGGCACAGATTGGCTGGCTCTCATATTAATTCCCAGGTTTTTCAAGGAGGGGAGAAAAATATATCTATCATAATGAAGTTGAAGAGCCGATGCCCCGAGGTACAGTCACGAAGAATTCTATCTTACTATAACACAGGAGACACAGGCTAAAAGATAAGTACCTGTCAGCTTGGCACACTCTACATGCGCTGCCTATCAATAAAAGGAGATTATTTTTCCCACTTATTACAACAAAGATCTGGAGGGCTCGGAGATTGCACCTTTAATGAGTACGAATCATTTGCAGACATACTTGAACACACCCCTCCCCTCCTCTCTTCGCTCAATTTTTATAAGAACTTATTAAAATGAACTATTGCCAACATTAATTCTCCTGGATTATTTATTACATTTTAACAGGATTAGGGAGTGCAGAGAGCGATTTGGGATTCACAGCCCGTTGTTGTCGATAGGGAGGTTTTTAAGCGCTGAAATTCTCGACTTGTTGAAGGTAACACAGGCAAAATAGATCATTGTCAAAATGGGATGTGACTCCATAACTAATCTTTGGAATTATGTCAGGTGAATAGAAATTTGTTTTTTTTTCTGTTAGTAAGAAGTGTCTATCATTATGCCTGCTATACATTTCATTATGTCATATATTAAGTGCTTAAATATTAAGAAAAGGTGTCATTATGGACAAAATTGGGTTATGTGCTGTATATCTGAATATGATTAGGTATTCAGTCTGAAACACAATGCCAGGGAAATGTAATATATTTGGCATAGATCTTACACCATCCTGGCTCAGCCCTTACCTCATCTAAGTGTTTGACTACTACACAGTACACTGGCTTATGTACAACTGCTGCTGAAGAAGTTCTTCTCAGATGTAATACTCAGTAGAAATACATGTAGTCATATTTTGTTATGAATAATTCAAAAGAGCAAATAAAATAGTATTATATTTAGGGCAAGTCTATGTCACGATAAAAATCAAATTGTAATCTCTGTGAAAATGAGCTATTATGGTCATATCGTTCATATTTCGTCCTATTCAATTCAATGTTTTTCTTTTTAATGAAGCTGCTCAAACACACACTTTTTACCTCCCTTTTATTCTATTGGCCTCTGTCATGCGTTGAGTGAGTGACAGCTGGATTAAACCAATCACAGTGGATGTTCAGGTCCAGCAGATGACATTTATCTCTTAAATGCATTGGAAAAAAGTGAACATGAATCGTGATAAAATCGAAATCGTGATCTGGCTCCAAGAATATTGTGGTATCCATTTCTTGCCATATCACCCCCTAATTATTTTTCAATTTGGAATGGATTAATATTACTGTTTAGAAGTGGTTTACGGTGTTTATAGTTTGGATTTGCAGTTCACTAGAAAAAGCATTTAGGACTAACAAATGAATCTTAACCACATGGGAGAAATTACTACATTGGCAGAATCTGAGTTTTACTGTCTCTAGTTTAGTTTACTTTTTTGTAAAAAAAATAAAAAATAAAAAAATTACGAAGATTTTCCCTTTTTCCCTTCTTTTCTTATGCAAGTTACTCTCACGCTTCAAAATCCCAGTCCTCTACCCTACACTTTGTATCCATGCTGCCGTATAATGCACTGGAACAACCATTTACACGTATAGACAGGCACTGACAACCCAGCTATAATTCAAGCAGATGGCTTATCATATTCAGCAGAACATCTAACAATGGCTATATAATCTGCCAACATGGCCGACTGGCGAATTGACTTGCCCTGATGAAGAGGCATGACTTCATACCTTAATTGTGGCGTATTGCGGAGGGGTCGTCAGAACAAATCTATTAGCAATGGTCCCACTGTACATCACACGCGGGGGGCCATTCACTTTCCACACAAGAGTCTTTAGCCTCGCCTCGTCATATTGTGTTGTGTGTGGCAAATTTTCACGTCCTTTTGTCGACAAGCGAATACGGGCTACATTCAAGGTAATAGCTTTTGAACGTTTGCATTTGTGACCGCTTTGTTAGGCGGCACGTGGAGAGAAAAGGTATCTCAGAGAAAAAATGGAAAAAGGGGAAGCATAAAAAGCAAAACCAAAAGTCTGGCCTTCACTGCTGCCAACAAAATGCTGCAAGGCTAGGCATGGCTCGAGTACCTGCTCCCAGACAGCCATCCGAGGGCTTCTCCAATATGCATGTTAGTCCATTTTATACAGGAAAGTAGATTGAGTGGAGCAATACATAGAGTAAAAATGACTTTCATACTGAATGTACACAAAATGGGTCAAGTGGATTGGTAATTTATGTGATATATTTATATGAGAATGAATGAGAATGAGCATCACATCTAAATGTCTTGACATAGCACATAGCCTTTTATTACTGATAAAACCATTTACAGGCTTAATATTTGGACATAAAGGGGCTCTAACTTTTGGTGAGTGGTCCGCTACCTGTTTGTCTTCATGGAGATCCTATTTATTTGCCAAGAATGTTTCACAATGTGGCATTAAACCTATCTATCAGGCAGTTATTTCATTACAGGTGTTTTACTGCTAAAACAAATACCTTATAAATGCATTCTTACTGTGTGCATTGTCACCAGATGGATGAGTTTAATACCATACTGTGGAACATTCTAGGGAGTAATACCATCTCCATAGAGACATGTGGGAACCCTGCAGCAGAAAGGTACATAGTTACAAAGTTAAGATAGCAGACATATTTTGGGGTGGGCCTCTTGTTCAAGCTGATGAAAATGTTTGGTAGCGCTTTATATTAACTACATCTTTATTAGCCTGAATAAAACATGAACAAATAGCGTATTAAGAATGATTCACTTAATTAAGGGGTTAGGGTAACGAGTTTGGGGTTAGGGTGTTAATTGGGTACTTACTAAGGCTGAATCATTCTCAATAATTTGTTCTTTATTACCGTAAGTCTGTGTTTGCGCTTTATTAAGGCTAATTAAAGTGTGTTTTTAAAAGTGTTACCATATGTTCAATATCAAGTAATTAATAAAATACAAAATACAAAATTATCCAAGGACAGAAGAGTTGAGGGCTAGCAACAGGTGAAGCATTTTAATTCAGACCTGTATTAATTCAACAACCAGCACCACGCCCCATTAAGAAAAGTGCAAGTTGGTGCTACTTTTTAGAATTCATAATAAACTTCTCCCCTTCACATTTTTTTCCAAGCGTCCTTTACAAATAAACACAAATGAACATCTAAAAACCTAGCTTGCCATTTCAATGTTAGCACAGACAGGTGTAAAAATATACATAGGCTTACAGGGAGCGCGAATAACAGATTTATGTATGTGGGGTGCTCCTGTCAGCTCGCTTTTCTTGTTGCGTCATTCACCTGCCTCGTGCGCTCCGCAGCCAAATCTGTTAGGATGTTGTGTTTTTCCCAACCACGTGTGATCCCCAAATGAGTAAACAACTATCCTCGCCCTTAATTTGACGCACAATATACGGTGACAGGTGTAAGATAGGGAATCCAGAGTCACATGTCAAGCCGTTTCTGTGCGTATAAATAAGTAAACGTAATATATAAAAACTAATGATTCCATGTCAGCACTCAGCAAAGTCGTTCTGTTGTGGTGTGATCTAGTAACAAGTCGGGACACTGTAAAATATTATAAAAACTAATGATTCCATGTCAGCACTCAGCAAAGTCGTTCTGTTGTGGTGTGATCTAGTAACAAGTCGGGACACTGTAAAATGTAATAAAAACAACCTAAGAGTATACACAGCAAAAGTGATATTTTTATTCTCATGGCAGCAAGAAATCTGCAGATGAGTGTCAAAAGTGCTGTAAGACAATATATTGTAAGAATATGTTTACCATGTGCTTGCTTTCCCTCAAATCAAAATATGTTTTGGGCAGATCCTCTTTGTCTTTACCAAACACACGTGTCGTTGGTTGGCAATTTGGGTGAAGTGCCTTGCTCAAGGACACAACAACAGTGTGTGCAATGGCTGATGCGCAAACTGTAGTAGACCCTCTTTTTGGGGGCTTACATCTTTTACTGAAAAATTATCAAATAAAAAAAAAAAAAGTTGCAAATTGTTGTCCAGATTTTTGTTGCTTTATCCAAACAGTTAGAGATGTGTTGCTATCATCAAATGAAGGTACTTTATTTTAGGAAATATATATTAGTTTTATGCTTAATTGTGGAAAAAATTGTGAAGGTTTTCTGAGATTTTCAAATCTGTACCTTCTTTGTCTCAACCTTGTTTGAAAGGTAGTGTACATGTAGTGGGATAATAATAACAAAAAAAACAATGATTAGATGTCGCAGCTCAATAGTGTCTTTCTATTGTAGTGTAAGATTAGCAGTTTGTTTTGACCTGGTCTGGCCTCTGTACCTGCACATCCCATTCACTGCCAGGTGATAAAAGCTTATATTTGAATAGCGTGTGTAATGTTGCAGCCCGGAGCGTTTACACAGGTAACATAAGACTTGGACAGCGCACTGAGACAAAGCTCTCTGTGCTTCCAAAATTGCTGGACAGCTCCGGGGCTGACATTTAACACATAACATCCCCAAACAAAAACACATTAGCAGAGAAAAGCCAAGCGCTAGGCCTTTGAGCTAAAACTGGAAATTCGAGTTTTGGCAAAAGGCGACTGACCCAAATTTTCCTTGGCCCTCCTTATGTCTGACATGCTTGTGCGAGCTGGGCCCCGGGGTGACGTATCCCTTACACACGGATTGCCAGTGCATTTACATAGCATGCTTAATGAGAGATCAACACCAGCACAGAGCCCCGGATAGAAAGCTTTCTTGTCCAAATAATGAGCGAGCGATTGATCCATACTCAAACAAGCCGGTGTGCCGACTTAATACCAAAGGCAGATTATAGCCGCTGCCAAAAGTGCCCTGGCGTGCGACGTCTTTTTGCTTAGAGGGTCCCCCAAACTTGTCATCACATTAGCACATGGTCAAGGAGTACATCCCAGCCCTCTCATAATCTGCTTTCCTGCACAATTAGCCTTCTATAATAAGGCAGACGCCTGACAGCCGCCAGCCACACAGCCAATTCACTGGCTCACTCAGGATGGAGCGTTTAGTGGCCCTGACATATACTCGGCTCTGGCTCCTCAGCTTCTGCTCCTGTAGCATCAGGGAACACTGCAGAAGAAGACACCAGACTGTTGTGTATGGCAGAGCTTCACTGTGGAGGAGTCAAACTGAGTCTGAACAGAGACACAGGACACCCAGGGCTGAAGACGTGTTTTAGCCCCAAAATCTGTGCAAATCTGATTTGAGAGCAGCTAGAATGGCAGGGGATGGCAAGTTTTCAGAATAAAATAATAGATAATTTCATTGTGACAAAGGCGAGGAAACTATGGAAAAGAAGAAAAAGGTAGAAGGCTGGAGAAGGCTGGGGTTTGAAAAGAATAAGAAGAATTGTGAGCTGCTTCTTGCGAGGCAAAAGAAAAAAAACACTGATGACACCCGGTTCCATTCTTCCGCTCTCCCCTTTTTCTGCTCCTCGCCTCGCAGCACGGCGGGCTAAGCTGGGAGCTGTAATGTCATTAAATTGCAAATGCTTTTTTTTCATTTCCGACACACACTGTTTACTTATCTGGCAAAAACATATGTTGGAAGGAATCCGTTAAATTCTGCCCATTGCCTTGGGTGAAAGTGCAATAGAAACGGGCCCACTGAGCTCCTTCTGTCGTCTCCTTTTAGCACTTTGCCTTATCTACAAGGCTGCTTAGCAGCAAACTGGCGAGTTCAATGAAAAATGAAGATACAGTGTGAGATTAGGGAAGAACAGTGAGGGGAGAAATGCTTGGAGAGAGGGTCATCCCATTGCAAATGATTTGACTCCTCTCCATCTGCATAAATGACTATTTTTAAGGCATCTCCAGCGTCTGTATATTTTTCTCACTCTGCCACACATTTAATTTCACGCCCCGTGTTCTGAATATGCTTAAATGCATATCTCTGATGCACCTTTAAGCCAGAGGAAAGAGGATGGGGGGAGGTGGGGAGGGTACGAAAGCAAAATTAAAGATAAAATGGTGTGATTTGCACTACAAGTCTATTACTTTATGGCATTTACATATAGTTTACCTCTGCAATTCCAAGATTTTTCCCTTGCACCTTCCTATCAGTATTTGGGCTTGTATAAATATGTATAAATCTTTGTTGAGGAAAAAATAGAATTCTTAGCTGCACTGGAAAGTTTGAAGGGTGCACTTTCTTGCTTCAACTTCTGCTGCTCCCATGAGACTGTCAGCAGATCTGCACCAACAAAGGAGCAGGCTTCAAGCACCCCACACCCCCTCTGCCCCTCCCTTACCCCTCTCCCCTCTCCCTCTGCCCCCTCCTCTGATGGGACAGGGCGCCCCTCCCTCACCCCCTCCTCTGATGGGACGGGGGGCTCAGGGTCAGGGCCGTGTCTGTACAGGACAGACCTGAGATCAGTTGCCTCCTGCTCTTGATCCTCGTGTGATTCTTCTTCTGTTCTGCTAAAACTGATCACTGGCAGATGCTGGGCTCTGGTTGTCCTGCTGCATACAGAAGTTTGAGTTGTCACGGAAACCCGCCCTTCGCGCTGGAGAAGACGCAGCCTGTGTGGATTGGCCTGGGAATGAAAAGAGCGCGGCTATTCAGAGCACGATTCCTCTCGCTCATTGTCTGCCTTTTTCAGATTTGAATGTGCTCACTCAAAGCACACGAGGAAACTGCTTCAGCTTTCTGCATTGTACGCATCCTCCCTCTTTCTTTTCTATTTGCAATTAAATGCATTTCAAATGGAACAACTGTACAGAAAGCATTGGTGATAAGGACGAATTCCATTGCCTTTCACCTCCTTTGTAGTGGCTTTGCAATTTCTGAGTGCTCTTATTATGAGGGCTGCACAATCCAAACATATCTTTGAATGGAAAATGCCATACAAACTTAAGTATTGCTTCATTGAAAATTAAATTGAAAGTCGTTTGTGGTCTTGTGTTGCTTATGCTTTCAGACAGGCGGTGTTTGGAGGTTTAGTGAGTTGACAGTGCTGTTGTTGGAGAATACTTTGCGTTGATCACAAACATGGAAAGAAATCAATCAATTAGAATTAACGTCATCTGGTCATTTAGGGCTAACTATCCTCCATAAGCATTGTGTTTTCGCTTTGTGTGCACGGCGTCAACCGCAAAACCAATCTCATCCCCCAGACATGAATTTTGTTGAAGGATTTGAACGCTGTAAATAACTCCAAACCCGCTCTTACGAGGTTTACCCCTGGAGCACTTTGTAACTTATCAGGGCTTGTGCCTTGTGCCTCTCCTAATGCCGGCATTATGCTCAAATGTAAATGGGTACGCTGCCAGAGAGGTGGGCGGGGATCACCCAAGAAAGAATCACTGACGGGGTCTAGTCTGTCTTCTGATTGGGGCATAGCAAAGTAAACAGTATACACTTTTGTTGTATGGGAACACTTGGGCATAAAGGGAGTATTTTGTGGTTTTATATTTAAGACAATTGTGACATGTAGTTTGAGTTACTGCATAGAGTTAATAGGTTGGATGATGTTTTGATTTTTAGAAACGAAGGACTGTTCTATCCTACTGCCTTTCATATGAGAACTTACTGGCAGTATGTTAATTTGCATGCCTCTCCCTATGAAACTTTATGAAAGTTTTATATAAATCAGAAGTAGATATGCAATAGGCTTTAATACAACATAAAACTGAACATGTGACTCTTTGTCAGTCTCTCAACCTAGAGTTTTATTTAATTATTTCAGCTCTATTCTCAAACAGACACATGCCATCTACTTTTTTTCCACCTGCTCATCCTAGCAGTCAGTTTTTGTCACACTGACAGTGAGAAATAAAAACAACAACAACAAAACCGATCATTTCAATGACCTTTTAAGGCAATATAAAGATGTCGAATATGAAGCGTACAAGAATCATGATAATCATTTCATAATAAACTATAGGCTCTAAGGTTTAATGTTTTGTCATCACCCGTACTATGAGTTAATACTAATAAAATGAAATATACCTATACAAACATGTGAAAACACGTTATTTAGAAACTGTCAGTGGCATTTGGTTGTTTTTTGTTACATCTAAGCTTGGTGGATACATCCTCAAATTGGTGTGTTTGATGCAGACACTTAGACACTCACATTCACTCTTTTTAAGTTTAAATATGCTATAAATTGTAAACAAGTTGTGTCAGAATTCTGCTTTGGCCCTCATTTGTTACTTATACTCATTCATTAATACACGGTTTGTTTATAGGCATAGTATATTTGTTTACATAATTCATAAAGCTATACATTCATAATCTCAAAAGGCCATAACTGGTGTTAAGAACCCGCATATATAGTAATGAGCCATGTCACCCCAGGCTCTGTTTTGTAGTTCTAATTTCCATCTCTAATGATACAAGAGTCTAATTACTAATTAGAACGACCTATTTAAATTGATGTAACGATGAAGCGTCTCTCCCTTATATGGCGTGTACTTCCGGATAGCATCTCTGTGCATTTGATCGCATGTTGACCTGTAATGCCAATTAGCCTGCAACACATAACTCTGCTCACTGCTCGTCCTTGGATTCTCTTTATAGTTAATGAGTATATCAACCAAATCTTCCCCCAACGGTTGACCTCCAGCATGTTTCCCAGCACAACTATTAATCGTATTTGACGGTGTTGCCAGATGAGGTGGCTTGTGTACAAACTAACTATGTGGCCCCTAGATATTCATTTAGCGATGGATAGGAGCCTTAAAGAGGATTAGAACTCTATGCGGGCCAGTCATTTCACAGGAGCGCATACCACCCAGTCTACACTATATTCTGTCACTCACTTCTTGGCATGCCTCAGATTTGAAATGGTGACAGTTAAAGTACAAAGATAGCCAATCCCAGACTATTTCATGGCGTATTTGGAGGGGCAAATGCAAACCGGGCAAAGGCAAGACGACCGGGAACAGCAACACTGCCCTCCTGCTATGCTCCACGGTACTGCATTGACCTATAGAGTTGTGTAGTAAAATGACACTTGCATAGACATGCCAAGTTCTCTGAATGTCCAGGACCATAGGTAGATAACCAGCAATTTTGAAAATAAATTCGGTCTGGAGTTTTGTTCATGAGTTGTAGTGTCGTCACAATACAAAAAATTCAAATTTAAGTTTTGATACAGTAGCAAATGGATTGATACGTATCTTGATGTGATACACAATAAAATACTTACTGTTTATACAATAGACTGTAATTTTCAACACAAAATTATTATTAGTAATTTGCATGTCGTCCTATATAATCATTTGGAAATACAAGACCATTCAAACACAACTCACGAAAGGTCCAACTTTGTCCTGTGTGTCATTTTTATGTAATTTCCAGCCCAGGCTCACTTACAAAGCTTAACACAGCAATACATCTCAATTTGGCATGTCTCATAATAATATATAAAACTTTAGTATTACAAACTACTATTTTACATCTCAATTGGATTATGCTCAATACTATAAACAGTTCCACAAAACTATACAAATGTAATTAAATTGCATGGCGAAAAGGCTTCTTTACAAACCACACATTAACTTGTACTTACATTTTATCCATATTACTTGTTATTAAAAGAATATGAAGACCTTCATCAAACCAAATAGATTTCTCACTAATAACCTGACTGCACTGCCATAGTTACGCACATTCATTCTCGATGCTGCTGGAGTAAACCTAAATGCTCTGTGCGCTTTATTGAGAGCCTTTTTAAACTAAGCTTTGCTCCTATTCTCAAACAAGCAAAGAACATATCTGAATACAGCCTATTTTCCTGTTTTGAGGCTATGGCACTCCTGGCTCGACGCACCAGTCTTCTCTAAAAGTACCTCAAGTGGTCTCTATTGAGATTTTTAAAAGGCTTCCTATTATTTCTCTGAATTGTATCGTCCCAAATGTATTTTGAAGTATGTGTCTAGAGCTTTGGGGGAAATAGCTGTATGCTGTTGTATCTACATAGCAACAAACAGATCGCATTGGAATTGAGTAATGACAAGATTGTATTGAAAGACTATTAGCAGAAGAATAGTGCGTCTGTGCCACTTCAAAGATGCATTATGGTCCATTATGTGGTAGCTGAGAGGAGCTCTGTACTGAAAAGATGTAGTTTTGTGTTCAAGTGATATGCAAATGAGCGTATTCAACGTGTGCTCCATCTGTTCTGTGAAATCTAACAATATTGTCTTCAAAAGAATACTTAATTAATAATACAACTCTCAAACTGACCCTAAATGTGAGGTTAATGTACACATGGCACCTCAACGTATACTTATTAGATTTGTTTTAAAATGTTATATTTGCTACAGCCCTTATACACTGCTTCTTTATGGCTCTCTGGCACCCTCCTGTGTTTCAGTGGGAAACATACAAAGCCACTAGATATGAAATTCAAGTAGAATAATATTTGTTATTTGAAAATGTATCAAGGATTTGTAAAGATCAAATTTTCCCGCCAGTTCAAGCGCTGACCAAATCAATGGAGTTTGTATGGCATATAAATCAATGGAAAATGAGAAGCTTTTCTAAAAGGAAGCAATTACACCGGGGCTATATTACATAATTAAGTGGGATAGACTTAGTTGTACTTTCATTATCACTTTAAAGTCGTACTGTGTAACTTTTCTGGTGGAGAGCCTGCCATCTGCTTGTCCCCATGGAGATGTTATTGCTTTGCCCGGAATGTTCCACAGTACAGCAATAAACATATCTATCTCTGTGAAGACAAGCAAGTGACACTATCAGGCCGTGTTACAGATTTTTTTGAGCAATAAAAACACTGGCAAATGAATAAATGCAAGCTGAATATGTTTAATGCCATACTGTGGAACATTCCAGGCAAAAGGCCTCTCCATAAAGACCAGCATATGGTGGACCCCCCTCCAGAGAAACTACACAGCGCATCTTTACGTAGCACACGGGGCTAGTTTAAATAAAATAGATGAGATTAGATTAAAATCTTTTTGCTCTTTTATAAATATATTCTAAAAAAATCTATAGTTGATAGATAGTAAAATATTTAATTATGCTGAATTGAATTGTATTTAAAAATTATAAAAACATTCTTTTTTATGCCACACATTTTCCAGAAAACCAGTGTATTTCTTTTGCATTATCAGCTGGAGACACAGAGAACAAAAGCCAAATGCAGTTTTTATGCCTTCACCAGCGTCATCATTGACACAGTCTCTCATTGAAACAAATGTGCTTTTTGGTGATGTGTTTTCCCCTTTCTTTTTAATATGAATTCTTTTTTCCAGGAGCTGGCCTCTAATCCTGTTGGGAGCACTGAAGCTTGGCGGCCATGTTGTGTAACTACTCAGGAGTATTACGTCCAGTCACTCCACATCTCCACACACCAGTCGAAGTACTTTCCTTCTGTTTTGTTTATCTATTGTCTTAAAGGCAGGTTGTGTTTGGGGTAAAGAGGCGATAGTGCTTCAGACTGAGCAGGTGTAAAGAGCTTATGGTATATTCAGTTTCACAGATCAACAAGACCATGTCCTCTGCCTCTGTGGTTTTGATAGTAGTAGCAGACTAGAGATGCTTTAGACAGCCTTTAGACAAGGGTGGGGGGAAATGGGGATAAAAACAAAACATAATAAATACTGTGTCTAAAATTGCGGGACTCCTGAGGCAGTTGACGGGTACCGGCGGGCCAAGCGAGCTGCAACTTGTGCGGGCGCAGAGGCAAAAACTTGAGGTTGGGAGGAGTTTGGGGAGGCCATGGAGGAGGACTATCGGTCAGCCTTAAAGAAATCCTGGCAAACCGTCCAACCCCTCAGGAGGGGAAAGCAGTGCTTCACCAACACCGTTTACAGAACGGGTGGAGAGCTGCTGACTTCGGATCTCCTCAGTCCACAACACGGAGGTGGACTTATCCATCACCCTGGCTGAAGTCACTGAGGTGCTTGGCAAGCTCCTCAGTGGCAAGACTCTGGCGGATGACATCCGTCCTGGGTATCTTAAGTCTTCGGATGTTGTGGGACTGTCTTGGCTGACACGCCTCTGTAACATCATGTGGCGGTTGGGAACAGTACTTCTGGATTGGCAGACAGGGGTGGTGGTCCCTCTGTTTAAGAAGGGGGACCGGAGGATGTGTTCCAACTACAGGGAATCACACTCCTCAGCCTCCCTGGTAAGGTCTGTTCCAGGGTACTGGAGAGTAGAATCTGACTGATAGACAAGCCTTGAATTCAGAAGGAGCAGTGTGGTTTTTGTCCTTGTCGCAGGACACTGGACCTGCTCTTTACTCTCCATTAGGTGGTCGAGGGTTCATGGGAGTTGTCCCAACCAGTCCACATGTGCTTTGTGGATCTTGGGAGTACGGCCCCTTGTTGTGTCCTTTGGGGGGTGGGGGGAGTTCAGGAGTATGGGGTCCAGGGCCTTTTGCCAAGGGCTGTCCGGTCCTTGTATGACCGGAGCAGGAGCTATGTTCGCATTGCCGGCAGTAAGTCAGTTTCCGGTGCATGTTGGATACCACCAGGGCTGCCCTTTGTCACCGGTTTTGTTCATTGTTTTTATTGACAGAACTTCTAGGCGCAGTCAGGGGTCTGGTTTGGGGACCACAGGATCTCATCTCTCGATTTACCGGTCAATCTACGTTCCTACCCTCACCTATGGTCATGAGCTTTGGGTAATGACCGAAAGGACGAGATCGCAGATACAAATGGTCGAAATGAATTTCCTCCGCAGGGTGGCTGGGCGCTCCCTTAGAGATAGAGTGAGGAGCTCATTCACATGGGAAGAGCTCGGAGTAGAGCCGCTGCTCCTCCACATCGAGAGGGGCTAGCTGAGGTGGTTCGGGCATCTGTTCAGGATGCCTCCTTGACGCCTCTCTGGGGAGGTGTTCCGGGCATGTCCTCCCAGGAAGAGGCCCTGGGGAAGACCCAGGACACGCTGGAGGAACTATGTTTCTTGTCTGGCCTGGCACGGGACGAGCTGTAAAAAGTGTCTGGGGTCAGGGAGGTCCCTGTTTTCCTGAAAAGCCCCTGCTTAGACTGCTGCCCCCACAACCTGACCCCAGATAAGCAGAAGAAAATGGATGGAAATTGGAATGTCATGCAAGAATAATTTTTGTGAAACTTCTATATGACACAATAAAATATTAACAAAAAGCAGTGGGCAGGGATAGGAGGTAGGTGAAAACTGATTTTTTCTGAGCACTCAAACCTCAAAAGCAATACAGGAATATTCAAACATGTGCGAATACTTCTCTAAACTATCATCACTGTAAACCAGACTGAGGCGTGCATACCTGTGCGCTGACTCCAGTTCACTTAAGTCAGCGGTCACATGCTGAAGTCCAGGAATGTGAGGTCAGACCCACTGATCCACTGGTCCTGTAGTTTGGACCTCATGAGGGGTGAAACAAAGCATTCTTAAAGTAACAGAAGAATGAATGTGTTTCTACAGGGCATAATCAAACAAACAGGCTCACACAGTCCTCTCCAGAGGTTTATCACAAGGGGAGACGTCATGTATAAGGCCCCTACCATGTGCACTTTACAATTTATGGTCAAGATTATTTAACAAATGATCATTCAGCTTAGAGTTAAGACCTCACTGTTTTATTGTATGCAATATTGCAAATTTTTATTTCGTTTTGTATTTATTTATTTTTAATCACAGATAAATTATACTTATATAATAAAATAAAACACTACTGCTTCTACAAATATCGTAGTTCTATTGATGCTATTACAACTCCAACTGAAACAACCATGACTATGTTTGTGTTCCCAAGAAAGTCCAGTTGCCTTTGGGTCTTATGTGCAGCTGATGTTAGTTTTCATATTAATTCCGATTATAAATTGTGACGTCAGTTTTGGGCGTCAAGGTCTAGACCTTGACCAATAAAGATGTAGAGTCGTGCGTGTGATGTGAGAGCACAGTGTTAAGAGGGCTAACAGCGCTAACAGTGTATCTGTTATGTGTCTGTAGTGATAGAGACAAAGCCCTGTCTGCTGATCATTAACCGACAGGCAGTGTTTAGCTTTGGGCCCTTCTGTGGTTCAGGATTAAAAGATTTACTGTGCCTTTGTTCTTAGCTTTATTCTTTTTAACTTTTTAGTGCACATAAAGTGTCATCATGTACAGTTATATTGGCTATAGGTAACTTACGCTGATCAGCACTATGTGCTGGAAGCATATACAATGATCTTGTGCTAGTCCTATGTATTTTCATGTGCGATCATTTATAGTCAGAGTACAAGCTGTCCCTTTGTGACAATAACAGGCTTTTCAGTCTGGCATTTTTCAAAGAATGTAATTATAAAAAGAAGAGGATAGTTTATGGCACATTATTACTTTGGTACGTTCTTAGTGAAAGAATGGGCTTCCGATTGTAGCAATAATAAGTATCTAAAACAGTAGTAGTAACAGTCCCAATTATTTACAATATCTTTAACACTCATGAACTTTATTTTACTCTATTCAAATATAATACAGAAAAGATTTGCAGTCCCAAAAGTGGTTGGATTATAAATCTTCTAATTATGATGTTTTCACAGATGCAGGGGGCATAAGACTCACTCATCTGGGGACACTGTTTTCATTTATCAAAATTACATATTTGCCTTATCAGCAAACATTTGGCAATAATCTAACTAATATCTTTCCTAGAAGTGTAATATCACTTGCTATCACTTTTGCACAACTAACAGTGAAACAAATAGTGTTTTTGTGCGGTACGTGGTTTCCCTCAGGCTGTTCCTTGTAGCAGATCTTTAGTGCAGCTCACAGTGTTGCAGTCAGGTGGTGATCACAAGACGACTGGTCTAATCCTCTTCACTACAAAAGCACGCTCCAAATCACTTTCTTTCTTAATGTGCATAAAGCCCACTGGAACACAACATGATCCGCCTCTAATTTTCTGATTTCCAACTATTGCTGTAACTAATTTGAAAGATACACTAGAGAGAAAGCGTGGCAAACTGTTTTTACACCTCTCTCGGGGGAACTAATTTAGCAAAAACAAGAAAATGAAGTTTATATGTGTTGGATTCTTCTGTTTGCTGGTAGGGACGAACCTTGCAGGTGCTCAGTTCCCCCGCGCTTGCTGCACAGTGGAGGGTATACAGACCAAGCAGTGCTGTCCAGCCTTGGGGTCGGATCCGGCCAACATCTGCGGAGCTCTGGAGGGACGAGGGAGCTGCGTGGCCGTGCGAGTGGACACCAAACCCTGGGGAGGACCCTACAGCCTCAGGAACGTGGACGACCGGGAGAGATGGCCCACCAAGTTCTTCAATCAGACTTGCAGATGTAACGGTAAGGAGACAAGAGGAGGTCAGGTTTAGATTCAAAATATAGAGGATACTAAGTGTCATTGCCTGCACAATTAGAAATAAGAGAGTTGTACCAAAGTGCTTCACAAACAGAAAAACAAAACATAAAACAGTACAAAGATATAAAAACAACAACCAGATATTTGCAACAACAAGACAATAGTAAAATAGTAGCACTAGTTAAAAGCCAGAAAAGAAAAGCCTATTGTAAAAACCAACAGACCTACCAAAGTCAAGTACCTAGAAGCTGTTTTGGTATTACTTTGGAATAAGTCTTTAGTCATCAGAGTAAGTAAATTCTGAAATTCAAAGAAAAACCTTATTCATTTGTTGTATTAAGAGTTTAGATACTTCAGAATAAAAGAAAATGATAAGGAACAAGGAGCACGGTTTATAAGATTTATGTTTTTCCTGTTCCTTTTGTTCATGCCAATAATGTCAAGGCACAGCAGTTCTGTTTATGTGAATTGTCTGATTATTTTGTTTTTGACTCTTTAAATTGATGCCAACTAAATGAAATGGCATGAGCAATAAAAAAAAACAAATTATAAAAGTACATTTCTATAACGGCCTTCTTCTAGTACCTCATCATCATCAACACCAAATAGCATCTGATTTCTGATTGTCTAAACTGATGATGATGTTTGATTTTTTTTTTTTTTACTTCTTTGGATATGAAAAGCTAAAAAAAGTGGTTTACTCGTATCAGTCCATGTTATGTTTGCTTTGTAGGTAACTTTGCTGGTTTCAACTGTGGTCAGTGTAAGTTTGGCTGGACAGGGCCTAACTGTGACCAGAGAAAAGCTCCCGTTGTGAGGAGAGACATTCACAGCCTGAGCCCCGGGGAGCTGGTCGAGTTCTTGGACATCCTGGACCTGGCTAAGAACACGGTGCACCCGGACTTCATGATCGCCACGCAGCACTGGTTAGGCCTGCTGGGACCCAACGGCACCGAGCCACAGTTTAACAACATCTCCATCTACGACTTCTTTGTGTGGCAGCATTACTATTCTGTACGAGACACGCTGCTGGGTAAGGAGTGGACTTAAACTTTTTTATATAAAGATGTCATTCTAATTCATTGTCTGCTAAAAATGTTAAGCTAAATTGTGTATTATTATTATTATTGTGCTGGTAGGTAGAGACATGCACATCTAATAAAAAGTTCCGACTATGTGCTGGGTCCAAAGACAAAACAGCAGAAAAAACAAGAACAGATACGCAGTGCAGTTCTTTGGCGCTCCCATTTTTAAAATGATTTTAATAGCACCACAATGTGACGTTTCGGGGTCAACACCGGCATGTCACATTGTGGTGCTATTAAAATAATAAAACATTGGGAGCACTAAAGAACTGCAGCGCGGATCTGTTCTTCTATTTTTTTCAATTATTATTATTATTATTGTGTCATGTACTAGTATATGGTATTGCACTATAATAGATTAAAGTAGTACTTTAATGTGCTAGTTTTAGTTTATTAAAACACATCTGTCCAATTTAGTTGTATTTTTTAAAGTGGGCAAGGGACGTTCTGAGCAAGATATACTTTTTCATACCATATTAAAAATACATTGACTTTAATCAATTCCATATCCATAAAAGTATGTACGGTAATGAGGCCGGACAAAAATCATAATGTTTTTTTTTCATAGGCCCCGGTCGACCATTCAAAGCCATTGACTTCTCCCACAAAGGACCGGCCTTCATTACATGGCACAGATACCACCTGCTCAGTCTGGAGCGAGATCTACAGGTACAATACTCTCTACCGCAGCCATTTTTCTTTCATTTTCACACCCTCGTATATCAGTATATCAGTATATCAGTATATCAGTATATCAGTATATCAGTATATCAGTATATCAGTACAGTATGTTTGAAATGTGTATGTGTGTTTGTATAGAGACTAAGTGGTAATGAGAACTTTGCCATCCCGTTCTGGAACTTCGCCACAGGCCAGAGTGAGTGCGACGTGTGCAGAGATGACATGCTGGGGGCCCGGGACCCCGCCAACCCCTCCCTCATCAGCAGGCAGTCCCGCTTCTCCCGATGGGGCGTGGTCTGCAACAGGTAACGCACAAATAGTCTATGGTGACAAGCAGTTAAATGTGTAAATGTGTTATATGTGTTATATGTTCACATGCAATACTGAAATATGACCAAAATACTTACTACAGATAGTTTATTGTATAACTAGCCCTGGTAAATTGAGCAGTGGTAAAAGTAGTGGTTTGACTAAAAGCAGTTAGAAAAGATAAAAAAAACTTCTTTATATAGATGTCCA
>KN471975.1:67336-80271 GCA_000787095.1 Periophthalmodon schlosseri | reverse complement strand
AGAGTCCAGACCTTAACCCCATTGAGAATCTTTGGGATGTGCTGGAGAAGGCTTTGGGCAGCATCAGACTCTACCATCATCAGTGCAAGATCTTGGTGAAAAATTAATGCAACACTGGATGGAAATAAATCTTGTGACATTGCAGAAGCATGGAAACAATGCCACAGCGAATCAAAGCTAAAGGCGTCCAACGAAATATTAGAGTGTGTGACCTTTTTTTTGGTGGTGACTTTTTTTTTTTTTGGCCAGGCAGTGTATAAGGCAGCGTCCACCCACAATCTAACGGGAACTAAAAAAGCGGCTTGGATGAGCAATGAAACAACTTTTTGTCCAGTTGACAGAATTGAATTCTTCTTTCCCTTTTGATTTGACTTGATTAATGTACAGTTTGTATTTTAAGTCTTTAAATGAAGTCATCTGCTTCTTCTAAAAGTTCCCATTTCACTGTGATTGTTTAAATCCAGCTGTCACTCACTCAGAGCCTTACAAGGGCTAAACAGTGGGAGAAGTGAGTAGGGAAAAGTGTCAGTGTTTGAGTAGACGGCTTCATTATGTAGAGAAATAGTGAATCACGGTTTGACTATATGAGCAAACTAGCAGATGGTCACAGAAATAAGTCCACAATTACATTTTTATCACCACATCTCCCAGCCCGATAAAACGTCTCTGTCTAACATTTAGTTTTTTCATTAAGGTCAGCCAATGAGCACACAATAACAGTCTTGTTAATCTAGCAAGCAAATGTCAACACTCACAATTATAGCTGTTGTCTTTCTGGAGAGACTGTAGTTCATCAATCTTATGTGATAAAGGGTAGAATTCTTTACAAAAATACGTCTACTTCCTTTCCCTCACTGCGGCTCCATATAGTCTATGATAACACATCATTTGAGCTAAAGATCCTGGCTTAGAATACTTTAAATTAGTTTGAGGTATAAAAAACTATACAGCAAAAAATAGACAGCAATTTGAATGGGTTCTAACATCTGCACCCTTCCGGAAACATGAGGCCCATACATGTCCAAATTAAAGCATTTCCTGCCCCTGACTGATGCCACCCACAATAAATACATTCTTTTGAGGCAGCGATTCTCCCCAGTAAATTGTGTCTTTTATGCTTTAAGAATAGCATTGAGTGTCTTCTTTTGATAGTATAGTAGAAATGAATAAAAATGGCGTAAACCTATTAAGTGTAACCCCCATACTGGCTGTGGGCACGTGAAACACTTGTGCAAATATTTCTTTAAAATAAGATGAGATTAGGCGTGTAAAACCATGCTGACTGCACATTCGAACATGAAGACGACATGAAAACGTGAGATTAATGGAGAGAGACGTGTAGTGTTGTGTAGGCTGTCTATGATCTAAAACAACGTGTCAGTATAGTTTGATGACTGTGAAATGTGATACCTACACGTGCCACACAGCGAGTAATTATCCTGTAAACTTTGAAGCAAAAGTCTGAAAAAATTTGTAACTTCAAATTAGAACCTGTAACTTCTAGATATTTTCTGGACAACTGTTATCAATCTTTTGAAATGAGTTGATATCACATGGTTAAAATATTAGTACAGAGTTGCGTTTGTGATCATTTTTAAAGGGCCCATATTACATATTATTTTCATAACGTTGTTTCCTCATCGCAAACAGACCTGGGGTTGTGTTTTGTTTCATTCACACATGTTTAACACACAAATCCTGCATATTTAGGCTGGGTTCTTCTCTCAAACACGACACCTTCACTAGAATCATTTGGGTAATTTCAGCCCTGGAATTTCCAATTTCCAGTTAATGTAAAATCTACTGTTTCATGACATCACAAGGTGGAACAGAGCATTTTGAGCTTTGGAGATGTAGACAGACTAATAGTAAAGTGTTACTCAAACATGTGTGAATGAAACAAAACTTGTGTTTTGTTTCATTCAACTGCAGTTATGTTTTTGATAAGGTAACAACATTCTAACATGGTTAAAAGCTCAGAAGATGTTACTGATTTGCCTGGAATGTTCCACAGTATGGCATTCAACTGTTGCCTCTCCACAGATCTGACCCATAACTTGGCCTTGTGGCGTCGCCTGCTTGTCTCCATGGAGGCAGACATGTTTAATACTATATCACTGAACAATCCTGGGAAAAACATTAGCATCTCCATAGATACATACAGGTGGCAGACTGTTCATCAGAAAAGTTACATAATATCCCTTTAACTGTCAGAGCTTTAGTAGAAGGCCATTTTGTTTTGTTTAAATTTTTATAGCCATCTTATAAACTGTTTTTTTTTTAATGCGGTGGAAAGATATCACAATGAAAAGTTCCCTTCAAAACTTTAACCAAAAAAAAAAAAAATCCTTAATTTTTGGATCAGACTGAAGGATTACAGGACTTTGGACACTGTAACCTTTTGTACTGGCCTGGCTTGAGTTGGACGGTTAGCAGTTAGCAGTTAGCAGTTAGCGTTTAGCGTTTAGCTGTACCTGCCCCTGGAGTGTCCGTTCCAACAGTCTTCATCGGTGGAGTTCCCCGGCGTTACTCTGTCTCCATCACAGAGCATGTCGGGGAGACCAGACCAGAACTTCTTTGAGGTCTTCAGCTTCTCTTTTATGTCAGCCACCTGTGAAATAAGGAGGAGTTTAGTGCACGGGAAAATGCCTGAGAAATATGATATTAACAATTACCATATCCTTACTAACATTATCAATAATACAGATGCAAGGACAGAATAGAGTTAAATGTTAAAATAGAAGAAAATCTAAAAATACAACTCATTCGACCTCCTTTTGGCAAAGAATCATTTTGGTAAACCTTGAAAAGAAATTTGAATAATAATAAAAAGGTAATAAGGTGAAATAAATAATAACATGCATTCATATTGTAATAATCTGATATTTTGTGTTTAGATCAGAGTTGACAGCTTTTGTTGTTCTTGTAACTGTTGTACGTTGTTGTTGTTTGTTGTTGTGGTGCTTTTGTATGTGACACTTGGTTGCTACACCGATAAGTTCATGTGAAGTTTCTATTCATGAGTTACTGGTCTGTTTTGGAGACTGGCTCGAGTGAGTTGAGACTGCTGTTGTTTGGCTCTTGTTTTGGTGTGGGTTATGGCCAACAGTAGCCCTTGTGTTTGGAAAATAAACAATCGTCCGGTGTGTTTTCTTACACCAGAACGCTACAATATGATAATATGATGTGGTTCATTAGTGTCTTTTTGTACTAGCCTTGAACTTCAATCGACGTAAGTAATATAGTACATAAAAGTAGATTAACAGGGTTGAACAATTTGGTAAAAAAAAATGTAATTGTGATTTTCCTAACAATGATTGTGATTCGATTTGCGATTTATGCTTTAATAATAACATTCTGTTCAAAGTTCACATTCTAAACGCATCCAGAAGAACTGAAAAAAAGACATGAGCAAACAAACTAATACAAAAATCACATCTCAGAACATGTTTGTACAAATCTAAGATATACAGTTAGCAGTTTTACACAGAATAAGGCAGGATATTTTGTTGTTTGGGAAATTTAGAAAAATTATGGTAGGCTACCTCAAAAATTGCATTCGCATTGGATCCATTAATCTTGTAGCCCTAGTAGACAATTTACTTTCACGTAGGATTATTATTAACTAGGGTTATATTACAGTTTGTTTACACTTCTGTTACTGTACCAGTATCACTACCTCCCAGACCTGATAGGAGCAGCCCACTTCCCTGTGTAGTGTATCATGGAAACTATGCCCCCACCTGCTCGCAGCCCTCATTTCAAAGCTGAATGTCCGACTTTAAGAGCCCTTTACATCTTGACCATGTGACACAGGCAGATATCGTTTCCGGACTTTGAGCCTGTTGAACTCCAATCTTTCATCAAACGCGCCTAAAATTTGGACATATCCTAGAGTGGCTGAGGGGAAAGGCCGATAGCCATTATCTTGTACCGTCTGAGTAGCTGTTGGCTTATGTGAAATTGTGGTGAACCTGAGTAGAACATGAAAGGTGGTGTGGTGCGAGTGCGACGCTGCTGTAGGCCCTGACACTGCTTTTGATGTGTTAATCCTGTCACAGCGATGCCCAAGCGCAGGCAGCCAGGGCTGTGATACTGCCCCCGGGGTCAGGGAGGGAGACTTACTCATTCTCAAACTCATAACAGTGAGGTTGGACTACCACCTCACATTAACTTTACTCTGCACACAAGCACCGTCCATTAAGTGCAACATGAGTGAATACAACAGACAGCAGAAAAGACGTCCAGATTTTCAACATAAAAAAATGACCAAATCTCCTAAAAACACAGTGCCTGGAAAAACAAGCTTTGCTCATATATAGTAAAAAAGTATATAATTATTACTTATAAAATTATTTCTCTAGAAAGTAAATCATTTTCATCTCGTCAGAACTCACAATGTTTATAGTTATAGATCTATAGTCTATACTTCATTATATAGTGCAAATTTATATATTTTGGGTAATACTGACAAAATAAAGTAACCAAAGTCCTCTTATTCACAAATATTCAATAGACGTTTTCACGAGGCAACTCTTTATAGCGCAATTACCCACTTCGTCCACTAGATAGGGCTGTGCTCCTGACTATACACAGCTGATGGCGCAGGTGTTTATGGGACTGTCACAACAATAGATCCAGCTCAGTAATTAGTGACACACTGACACACCTGAGAGTTAGAAAAATCCCTGCACCTGATCGTAATTTAAAATAATCTCATTTGTAATCTCATTAAAATGCAGAGAAACGTTAGCGCTGCCATATTCACACATTATACATAAAATCACATCTGAAGTCACTTCCTACTGACACTGAAGATGTGGGGATGCATTTGTGTAACAAGGACACACAGAATCTACAATGTGTTAAGAATAATTATTACCTTTGCTGCTTTCGGTTAATGCGCCTCATTGTTATTCAGTGTAAAGTAATGCAACATGAATCTATTTATTTCAGCATGGTATGGAACGTGTCAGGGCGATCGGATTACAATTCCAGTCATGAACCACGGGTCATGTAACTGAGTCAAGTCGTTTAACATCACGTGTGTTCAATGGGCTCCTGTGCGTTTCCTTGAGTGGGAAAGTTGCTCATAAATGTTCTACTTGTGCAGTTTGTTTGTATGTCTATTTCTGAGAGCTACGTCACTTACTTTCATTTCATCTGTTTATTCTCTTTCTTTCTCTCTAAGCAAATAACTGTTTAAATCATCCTGATTTCAATTATTATTTCAATAATTGTGATATTTTTCATAATTTTGCTGCCCTAGACATGCTTTGTATTAGGGTTGGGACAATAAACAACAATATTGTTTATCGTAATAAAAATTAGGGATGGGACTATAAACAATAATATTGTTTATCGTGATAAAAAGAGTTGACAATAATTGTTCGTGGGACATTTTATATAATCGTGATAATCTCCAACAAAGATAATCGCCATTATATCACCTGAATGTGCAGAAAAAAAAAAAGACTCATCCACAGGGGAGTCAACGGGGGGGACAAATGGGTCTTAGGGGCCCAGAATTGAACCCTCTTCCTAGTAATTTATATTACAGGGGGGCCATGCGGGGCTTATTACCCCAGGCCCCCAAATTCCAGTTGACGGACCTGCTCATCCTTAAAATTCTCTGTTATAATTATTCATATCTATAACAACTTTAATCATTATCATGATATAATCGTTAATCGCAATTATTTTGGCCATGATAATCGTCACACAAAATTTCAATATCGTCCCATGCCTACTTTGTACTTTATCGTTTAAAGAGAGTGCGTTGTGTATTTGAATGTCTAAAAAAAGTTTGAAAAGTTCCAGTATGAACCTTGTCAGTGCAATGTTTAGAATGTTTAAAATGTGCGATATATTCACCACTAGATGGAGTTGTGAGGTAGTACAATACATTTTAGAAACAGCATTTTCCTGGTATAATCATTTTACAGTATTTTTAAGCCTAAATCCAGTCAGACCCACGCTTCAGTAACACCGGAAGAATAAGATAAAACTATATCCTGGAGACCTGAGTCCTAATTAACTGGGAATCAACGAGAAAATGACTTGGATTTCTATTGTTTGACAAGCTTCTCACAGAGCCATATTAGACTTTCATTAATTCATTCTCCACACTTGGCTCACAGGGCAGCTATTCTCACAGACAAAGTGGCGAAATCTCTTCTTGCCCCGTAACAGTAAACTCTGATTGGAAGGCATGTTAAAGGTGTGGATGGAATAGGTGAGGTACACTGTTATATTATATGTTTTGCCAATATTACACAGCAAAAAAAAAAAAGATGTGTGTAATACGAAGAAGCAGCAGACCGAGGTGCAGCCAAAGAAGTGGGAATGGTTGTATTCTTTTTGCTGTGTCCCAGGCTGTATTTTTCCTCATTTGCCCTCAGCGCGTCTGCTTCCTGTCATGAACCATATATTACTTCATTGTGCTTCCTCTCTGCACCCCACTCCTCCTCATCTTCCTCCTGTGCCCCCTCCCTGTGCCCCCCCACTGCACGACTCTCTCTCTCTCTCTCTTGGCTCTCTTTCTTTCTCAAAGTGAAAGTGGAGATTTTGTGGCTGGCGCTGACCTGCGATCAGGGAGCTTGCCTCATGTTCTGGGGGCTTTGTGAATAAAACCTTTCTCTGCGGTGATATTTGGATGTCCCATTTTTACCTGTACGTTCTCTACTTAAAACGTCTAGAGATGTTAAATGAAATTACAATGTCATCGACTATTCTTCAGTGGCTTATAGTTTTGGCTTTATAATATTGTTTTATTGAAAAGCCAGATGAAACAGGGAATGCGATCAAAATGCATTATTAGTGTAATATAAAGTGAGTTTAAATATGACGCCGCTTGGAAAGAACTGCATATATTTTAGTGTTTAAACTACATTATAGTTATTAGTGTTGTGATACTAACATTTCAAACTCGAATTCGATACTAAGGAATAGACTCGATACTCAATACCAACTCCAATACCACAATGATAATAAAAAAACACTTTATTTAGGCAATAGAATGATCATCATTTAATCATCGTACTTTCTTTTCTGTTCCCATGTGGCCTTATATCTGTGTCCCTCAGTCGTGCAGGTAGGTTCCACAGTGGTCCATGGGCGTTTACTAGTCTATGTGTCTTATAAAACAATTCATGAAAGGTTCATTTCTGTCCAGTGAATGTGACTTTTTTATTACTGATACTTGATAATGAGTATCTAATATCGATTAGCATCTCATTTTCAACACATTTGACAACCCTAACAGTTATAGTGTCAATCTGGCAACTACTTGAGTCCATTGTTGATGAGTGCAATGTTTCATGGCAGAAAATCCAGCAACTTTGAATATGCAAACTTCTAATTAAATTTTAAAAAATCTGAAATTCTCACATTTATTTTGAGTATGCAGTGTTGAGTTACAATTAGGACTGCAGCGATTCTTGAATTAGAATTTCTGTGCAAACAATGAAAAGCAATTAACACTATACCACATGAACTGGTGATAAGTGCCACAAGACGGTTCTAAATGACAGATTATCATGTCACTTCACTGACACCTTTTAGTAGGCATTAAAATGTGATATCTTCATATTAAACGTGATAAAGAATCAGAAAATAGTATCAACAACTTAGACCATTTATTAAAAGTGCACTATGTAAATCTTCTGGTGGAGGGTCCTGTTATTGAATATGCAAGATTAATTTAATGCTATACTGTGGAACATCAAAGCAAAAACACCAAAAAGTAACATAGTGCACCTTTGATTTAGTTTCCACCATTAGTTTCCAGTTATCTTCTAAACCACGGCAAACTAGCCAACAACCACACAGTAACCAAACATAAACAAGGCATTTCAGTACAACAACAAAACGGATTCAACCAACACGTCACACCAGCCCTGTTTATCATCCGTAATTACATATTGATAAATCATCACTTTGTTTGCTCTTTGTCAAAACACAAATGAATCCTTGACAATGTGGACACGATACTGCTCCCTGTGTTGACAGTCTGTATGGAGACATGGCCATGGCTCTATTGACAGATATGCAGACTTGTTTACAGGAGGCTATGAGACAATGCTGTTAGCAGAGTTAAGACTGTGTACATTGTTTATTTATTTGGCCTGCGTCTGGTCTGTGCCCGCGCTGCATTCTGATGCGGGTGCTCAGGACCGGCCGGTGAGCCTGGATGCCCTTGCCTTTCCCCAGATCAAACGCTGACGTGTCACTGGCTTTTGAAGCTGCAGTCACACTCACTCACAGAGTAAGCAACATGCATTCTTATCTGCAGATAGGCCGCGGCTCTTCACAATAATGGAGCTTTTTAACTTTTCTTTTCAAGGGAGCTTTTTAATGACAACTGCAAACTTGCTTTTGGCTTTGAGAGGTGTTTGAGAAGTTCAAACTCCTATATAAGTCAAAGTATACTTATGGGATCTGGGCCAATATCAAGTTATCTTCAAGTTTACTTTTACTTTATTGTGGGCCTTGAAAAGACTCGCTGTTAGTCCTGACCGTGATTTTTTTGTATTTTTTGTAAAAGTATATAATCGCTGTTTCTTTTGTACAACTGCATCCCTGTATCTTCATGATTCCATGTAAATTGGCTTTGTTTTTATGCTACATTCTATCTCAACCATGTCTATCTCCATTCACACCTCTGACATCTAGTAGTTGCTTATTGGTAAGTTGCCAGTATAGTACCAACATTTTGACCCAAAGCAACAGTAATTTATCATATTAATAAATGTATCTGTATGAATTGATTGGCAATACAAGACTTCACAATTACACAAAAATAACAACTTATTTTGCTTCTGTTTTCTACATCATTTATGATTAAAACAACAGTAGACATATATATGCAGCCATCAAATATATAATTTTACCCAAAATGGCACTTTACTCATAAAAAATATTCAAGTCCAAACCTTGGTCTAAAAGTGCTCTTTTACTGACACTTAAGACTGGAACATCCAATTTACCCCTTAAAGAAACACAAACACAGCTCTCTCCAGCATTTTACACTCCACCCACACATCTTCACCGCCTAATGTTACAACGTTATAAAGTAATGCCATTTTCCTCTAACACTCCAACGCCACTGGGTTACCAAATTAGCAATTAGCCTCTGTTTTTAACAGCAACTATCAGTGCCTGACACCGTGCACATATCCCTGCACTGCGAGCACAAGCTAAATTAGTCCATGTTCAATCTAATCATAGTCCATAGAGCGGGTCTTCCCACTTAACCACAAGGGCGCAGACAACTTCACGATCAACTTGTTTTCCCTGGCAACCGCTCCTCCTGTCTGTGTTAAAATAGTTTTTTTTCTTCATTTGATACGAACGCCGTATATATTCTTTGCTGCGTCTCAATTACAGAGGTCAGCGAGTTGTCGGTCACCCTCCATACCAGACCGTCTCGCTCCCCCCTCCTTCCCTTCTGCCGACCAGTGACCACGGCTCTGACAGGCAAAATACTTTCTCACAACAGTACAAGAATATCTGGGTAACACTGTTGCCTTGTTGGTGGATGCCTGCTGGATTTACAAGATGTCTGAAGTGGCCAAAACACATTAACAGTCACAAGGGTCAAATGTCGGGAAGCTACAGTTTGTGCACATCCCCAGGACGCCGCGGTTATTCTAGTGATTAGCAGCTCGTAAATCCATTCTCATTGGTCATAAAAACCAGATTCCCTCAACCAAGACCTACCATCTGGCTGTCAGACTGTTGCGGCGAATTGGAAATCTGTGGAGTAGAAATAATATTAGCAAATGAGTAAGTGACCTCTGGGGTAATGTTTTGTGTTTAGTGCTTCACTCTACTTTGTTTGTCCTTGTGTCTGGGAAGCAAAGGTGACTTCCAGTTGGAACTACACACAGGGTTATTTGGAATTGAACTTCTAGTAGTAGTTTCCATTTCTTTATTTTAACTTTAACTTTAAATTGTTTTAGAGTAAAATTCTGGCTTGCTCTCCCATATGTTATCAATGAACTGGTTATAAAAGCTTTATGTTGGGTATTTAAAGTGACCTATTTTGTTATGAATACATTCTCCTATGTACTTATATGAATTACATTTCTATAAGACGTAATTGCAGTTCATCGTTTTATGTTTAGTGTGACAGTTATTCCATATTTATCTGAAAAAGTAGAAAAAAAGTATGTAGGCTTCATTAGGAAGGACGAATTTAAACGTGAATGGAAAGGGGCAATCAGCCAGTTTTTGAAGCAGAGGATTGTTTGAACAACACTGAGGCCACATAGTCCAGAACAACTTGCTTTTTCTGTAGCCTTCAGTCAGTCTGTATTTAAAGTTGATTTATTTTCAATGTTAACTTCACTTTTTAATAACAATACAAAAAAGAACTCTCTCTCTCTGCAAATATAGTTCCCCTTGAGTGACTTCATGCAGAAAGCCCAGCTGTTTCTGTGGCACCAGAGCTGGGACCAGGGGAGCCAAAGGGAGACTGGTTTGAAGTGACGGTGCAGTGGTGGTTGCAGCTGCCAGGCTCAGAGCCATGTGCTCATGACAAATCCCATTTTTAGACCCTGATTGTGTGGGACTTTGTTGAACGTTGAGACCGGAGACGCCCTGCTTATTTTGCCCATGCTCAGAGCTGATTATGTCGCGGTATAAAGCTGCCACACTACAAGACTGTCACATGATTTAACACGGAGGTCTCCATTAAGGCCCAGCCACGACAGGAGCGCGCTCTATCACTGTTATGTGTGCAGCTGACAGCTCTGTCGGGGACAATCCTGCTCCGCTGCTTACACCAATGGATACTTGACACGGACGTAACATCTATTGACGTTTTCATTTTTTACTCAGCCAAGAATGTTATGATTTTCAGCTAGCATTTTTTTCTGCAGAGAGCTCAAGGTGATGTCAGATTTTGATGAGATTTTCAGGGATAGTCAGAAAGGATGACGAATCTAAAGCCTAAACTAAAATTAAAGCAATAGAAGGGAAATGTGTGTTAACTAGATTTTGATAAAACTTGAATCAAACTATGAAAGAAACTTTTTGCAAATCACTTGTGGCATATATGCAGCATTTAACCAACAGAGGCTGTGTGCACACTGCTCCTTGTTTGTGATCCTGGTTTAGACTTGACTAAGACTTGATTTTTCAAATCCTGATGTAGTCATGGTCTAGGCCCGGTTTAGGTTAAGGTTAAGGTAAAATATACTTTATTGTCCCCATAGGGAAATTTGTCCTCTGCATTTGACCCATCCTTCAATACCACTGGGGCAACCTGTCAGGAGCAGTGGGTGCCGCAGTGCCACGCCAGGGGACACAGTTCTTGAGTTAGTCTTGGTCAGGAATATCGTAGCTGGAGGATTACCTACGGTGCATCCGGAGAAAGCCCACCCAGACACGGGGGGAAACATGCAAGTCCACACAGAAAGAGCCAGACGAATTGGGGATCAAAGAGTGCCAGCCACTCAGCCTCCTTAGGGACGTTCTGCACAACATACTGCTAAGATACCAGTGCTAAGAGAGTGCTTTTTCCGTCAAAACTGATTACAGACAGTTGCAGCTCAGTTACACTAGAGCTGTAATAAAATGGGCACATTGCAAAGCATTCAGTCATTCAGCAATCTCTCTAAATATTATAATAATTCACATTAAAAATAAACTAAAACAACAACATCTGAAACATTTTGAATCCTTGAGTATTTTGTTTTTTACTCTTTACATAACAAATAATGAAGCAAGATTAGAAGCAAGACAATGACTCAAAAGTTTAAGTAACAGTGACGCCTCACATGTGAAATTACAGTGTATAGCAGGTACAAAGTGATTTAATTTCCTGTCCTGTCACCTCTGCTGTTGACTCTAGGCTTCACTGACATCTTGTTCAATATTAAATGCAATCACTTTGTTGCACGACGCCCCAGAGGCATAACTTTCTTCATTACAAACTTGCAGCAGTCTTTATGAGTGCTCAGAAATAATTCATCACACATTTAATTGAAAGTGACATTGAATGCGTGTGTATTGTTGAAACTTGCACATCCACACAAATAAATCTGTCCAAAAATAGAGCTATTGTTGCGGGAACAGTATAATTACTGACTTTCAGGAGTAATTTAAGAAGGTTTGATCAGTACACACTCAAAACTACCGTCTTGGAGTCAATAATGGTTGAAATCTCTGCACATTTATTCAAGGCTTTTATAAATAGCTTGTGACACTGTGGCATGCTATTGGTGCTAATGCATGATGCTACATATTCAGAGAACCGTTTAACATATCGCCTCCAACCACTCTCTCAGTCCCATGGTTACTACGCGTTTAGGCAATATGCTTTGTCAAAATGATCCCACGGTGAGGCCAAATGACACAATATGGATGAAACAGTGGTGAGTTTGCGAGCCGAGGTGGCCCACGGCGACCGCGACACAACTTTGAAACAGGAAATGATTAAAGCGTGCCTCTGCTCAGGAGAACAGAGCAATCAGGGCCGACCAGCTCTCTCCCGGTGCACCACGTGTCCCCTGAGACCAGCGGGGCCCACAGCGTAATGGGACCGATGTTCCTCATTAATATATTGACGGATATGAAAAGTAGCCCCACGTTGAATGGGAGCAGCAGTGCCAAAGAAAGTCAAGGCTATGAATGAAAAACCTGGATGGACTTCTAAGGCCTGGGGGCATGCAGTGTTGCTGGAATGTACATTTTATGTGTCCAAATATACAATTTTGCTAATAATCTTGCTAATTATTACAAAGCTGCAATGGAAATACAACTATTTGAAGTAATTGCTAATATGGATAAAAAATAGATACCAAGATACTAATTGATACTAAAACTAGTATGGAAACTAGCTACTTCTCTGAACTAGTATTGATACTAAACAAAAAAAATCTCATAAAGAAGACAGCATTTGACCTTTCCTGAATATGGATTATTTTTTT
>KN471975.1:30494-59617 GCA_000787095.1 Periophthalmodon schlosseri | reverse complement strand
GGAAATGCAATTAGTATTGAATAAAACAAATAACTCCGCTTTTATTTGTGCATTCTGAGAGCCAGATGGTGAAAAGAGTTTTTGCACTGACTAAATAGCATATTATTAACCTGACAAAAAGCATTTAGAGAGTGAATTGAGCTTGTTTTGAAACTCCATGGGGAAAATGACAGCTCAACTAAACCGAGTGAATACATTTTATTGGGCAAAAGTTATCGACAAGTTTGAATGAAAGCTATGAAGCCGTGCATAGTAAAAAGAGTTGTTTCTGTATCTCACAACAGTAATCTTATAACGCCCCAACATGAAATTAAACTTGAGTGTCTTGTAGTTCAGGAGTAATCACTCCATGAAATATTGTATTACCATTTTCAATGAAGAATATATCTTTGGTACATAACCTTAAGACAAAAAATTTCTATCACTAAAGCAATTTCAAAACCTGCCAAAAACGTTTTTTCAGTCCTATAATTTTCTAATAAAACTCTTCAACAGAAACTTAAGAGAGTTCATTTTGACAGGAGAGGGGCAGAGTCTAGAAAGCTAATCCATGCCGAGTACTGTCTCTCAGCTCAATGGAACCGCCAGCTTTGTGTTAACCTTTAGCCAGCGGCGGCATTTTAGCTCTCAAGGTTGTTGGAAATGGAAATCTATATATCAAGATCCAATCCCACTAACATGTGCTTAATCTGATGGAAAATAAAGACCTGCGTTACAGAAAACTATTGATACCGCCAGTCTTCGAAAACCCATCCATCTCCTCCTCCATGCTTCTATTCTCTCCTGTTTGAAAAGTACAAACAGGGATGAGAAGGACAGGGAAAGTGTGGCTGCCCTCCCGCCATGGAGCTGTTGATTCGTTAACACAAACACAAATCAATAGAGATGGGGGACCTGAATAGTTCACGGGTACAAAGAATTAATTTCCGGCTGTGGGGGGCTTACGGTGGCGAATCACCAGCTTTAATCAACAGTGTCAAGTCAAGAAAGACAAATGATGTTTACGCCCAAAAAACGCTGTCTCTCCGCACGCTTGAAAAGAGTGGATTCCTCACCAGTCTGTCGAGGCTAGTGCCAGCTGCAGTGGTCGGCCGCTCTTCTGGGCTGTAGGGCTTGAAGCGGGCGGTGAACACGTCCGAAACACCACGTGCGGCTCGGCTCATTCCTGCGGGTTTGGGCTGGCCGCAACCTTGAAAAACCTACAATTACATGGACACGGGTGAACCCATAGTCACCGTCTGAAATTACCCCTGGAGGCAGGAAAAAATAGGGCGAACATGTTTGCTTAAGGCCAAAAGACATTCACCCCGCGTTACCGTAGATGACAGCGCGCTACGTCAATTTGAAGTTAACTGTTCTGATAGATGATTCAACATTGGCTATTTATAATGACAGGATAAAGATTTTTATGGGATTTGGGGGAAAACACCACATATACTTAAGCCATAAACAAAACTGCATCTGTTGCATGGGAAAACCAACAGGGCATTTAACTGAACAGGAGCTGGCATCTAAAAGTGTGTAGGCAGTCGGATATCTTCACAACCACCTACATTTTTTTGACATCCTGACTACAATTTTGTGGGCAAAGGAGAATGCAGTAAAGCACAGGAAACACATTAACTACTGTTAGTTGAACTAAGATTATCTGACCAAAGCCTAACGTATAATTCAAATTCAAACCTAAACTTGGACATAATTAGCATGTGTTGTCTGGTGCACACCTTACAACACACAGTGTGACTTAGTAGTTCCACTTTGACCAACTTTAGCTGTGATGTGAAGCTTCTGAGTCAATGCTATGTGGAATAAAGCTAATAGACGTACCCTGTAGGAAACCTGTGCGCTGTTATCCTGCATATTCATGATGGCCTCTGAAATCTTCACATCAATAGGCTCCATGACAGATTCAATGTTGAAAGGTCCCTCTAGCCTCTGCGCGACCAGCAGCATAGCATCTGTCAAAACAGAGGTAAAGGTTAGCGAGGAGAAGCAGAGAGAAGGGTGGCAAGATAGCACTCTATGGACAGCTCACGAATAAAATACAATTGACTTTAACATTTAAACTGTGTTAAAACACTCCGCAGATTACTAAAGAGACTCTTATGTGCAAACTGGATCAATTGTGTCCTCACCTGACACCGTTCACCATTCAAAACCATTCTATTTCCTGAAAATGTTCTACTTGAGAACTTGAGTCTAAATCACGACTCCAATAGTTTATTTTACTTCAGTAATTGCAATGTTCTTAAACCAGTATTTTCAGACTTGTATTGCAAAGTGGGAAGAGTCTTTCCTTATAATATAAAGGTCAAGCGATGTCATTTTTGTTTGTTCAGCAGCATAGTAGCTGTGGTCGCAATAAAACTATGGTAAAATGGTATTTGCTATTCTATTATCAAGTGTGTTATCACTCCCACATAGGTCATAAATGTCATTTTTGTTTTAGTTGTTCATGTAAAAGTGATAGTACTCGACTACTCAGTAAGTCTAAGGTTAAAGTACATTACTGATCCCTTGTGAAGGAAATTTTTTCTCAGCATTTGACCCATCCTTTGACCAGTGCCGCTGGGGCAGCTGTCAGGAGCAGTGAGCTGCAGCCATCAGGCGCTCAGGGGCCCATCTCCAGATCTAGGATGAAGGATTGCCTATTGTGCGTGTTTTGGATTGATGAGGAAGACCTGCGTGCCCGGAGGAAGCCCACCCAGGCACAGGGAGAAACATGCAAACGCCAAACAGAAAGGCCCGCACTGCACGGGAGTCGAACTCAGAACCTTGCTGTGAAGAGTGGGTGCAAGCCATGTGCCACCGACTAAACCAAGTATTACACTGTTACAGCACTTGAGAGCCATAATATTAAATTAAGTAAATTCCCCTCCACACCTCTCAGAAAATTCAGTCCATTCTTGTGCTCCTGCTCTTAAATGATCTCTGGGCACCTGTTCTATACAGTGGATTTACTGAGCTGTTCTTTTCCTCTGAAATAGGTCTCTAGTGTGAGCCTGTAGTGAGATAGACGGCAAGAAGATGGTCTACAGGTCCATTAATACTATGCTGTTGCAGGATGCCATATAGTCTATAGGATTCAGATTGATTTATGAGCTCAAATTAAGAAACTAAACAATGACAATATCTTAACATTAAATATGAAGATGAAGTCAACCCCATTTTAGATAGAATATGTGAATTGTGAACTAAAAAAATGCTATGAATGAGTGCGTATATTCTCTTAATAAATTAGTGGAGCAGTATGTCTGTCACAGGGTTAACTTGATTTTTAAAGATTTATTCCAACACAGTAAAAATCTCAACCATAGCAAAAAACAGAACAATTTGTTAATTGAATTCCAAATCCATAATAAGAAAAATCACTCCATTCCCAAAAGGTCATGTACTGCATTGTAGCACTTTGTGATTTCCTGTTCTGTCATGGTCTGTGCAGCCTCCACCACACTCCTTATGAAGCATGAATCCATCTCGGGGCAAATTCAATTTTTATGTAGATCAGCTCAATCAAGTCAAGCAAATTAAGTTATGCTGTGTGCAACAAATAGTGCTGATGAGTCATTGATTTAATAGAACTTTTGAAAGCCAAGCAGTTATTTACATTCGCTGCGGGCTATCAATGCTGTAAGGTCAACGGCTCATTAAGATCGCCGTATGGACACAAACTCCAAGGACCGGCTGTAACAAAAGACACTTGACATGAGTGCCTCTCGCCTTCAAAAATAAATACTCAAAATTAAACACTGAGATCTGACAAGCATCTACTCCCATGACCATTTGAAAATAAGAAAGAACTAGTGAAACCAAGTGCTTTTCACATCAGGAGCAAATGAATCCAACCCGTGTAATCTAAATATGTCTGGATAGTATGCATCACTGGCATGGACATCACCATCCCACTAAGTTACATTATAAATGAGTAGATCCAGATTGGGCTCTTAAGGCTGTCTGAAGAGTTTGCTTTGAGATCTCCCAGGACAAGACCTCACCAGTGGCCTGTAATAATAACCACTCTCCAATTACACGCTATTACTAAATAAGGTCGTGCTGTCATTCGCCACCGCGGACACAATTAGACAGACAAGCTCATCACTTATTTCATCTGGGCCAAAATGGAAACGTGGTGCGGACAGGAAGTTGGATAAGTGCACGGTCACTACAAGTTGATAAGAAGTTGCTTATATAAAACTGTAGAAATATAGTCTCTGCACAGTGTATTACATGAGACACTTGTATAACGAGTTGCTCTTCTCAGCCCTGCTATTTTTCCAGCTCATAGAAAGCATTAGTATTTTGGATTCTGCTGATTTGAGTGGGATAACCTGGAGGTGGATAAACAAACACTTTCCAAATATAGTCAAAGACGCCAGACTTAAAGAGCTTAACATTATTAGAAAAAATATATTGAACATAATACACTGATTGACTACTTTATAAAAATATATATGATAAGATAAGACATATTGCACTTTAGAAAAATGTATCCCTTGCATTTGACTGAGGAAACCCAGGAAACCATCTCCAGATCTTGAGCTAGGCTTGGTGAGGACTACCTTTGTTGGAGGATTTTGCATACTGTGCTTGTTTTAGATTGATGGGGGAAACTACAGTCCCTGGAGGAAAGTCACCCATCAGGAGGGTATGCAACCTCTGCATACCTATATACCTATCCGGACTAACAATGATCTCATTATTTGAGCTATAGTAGCCCCCCCACATGAATCACCTACAGATTATCTTAAACCAGACATTATTCTTGCTAAAAATGTTCCCTGTTTGCGTTACTCAGAGAGAGATTTCAAATCTGTGCTGTTCATGTCAGTGGTTATAGGTTTATGCTTAATTCCTCTATTGATGCTAAAAAGAAGCTAAGGTTAGCATCAGACTGAAAGACCAAAATGGATATGTTAAATGTTGAGAAAGAGACTGTGGAGTTTGCTGATTTGAGAGCAGTGGAGGACAGTGCTAAATAGAGGACGATGACTTGCTGTTGGACCCCTGAAGGGAACAGCCAAGAATAAGGAATAGCTTTTTTTACGTCGCTTCTTTTTGCTTAAGACCAGAGGACAGTTTTGTTTATCTACTTAGATTTTTTTTTCTAAACTTGATGCTTCCATTACTGGCCCACTTTAAAAAATGGTTACAAAAAGGGCCGATCTATGAATCAAAAACACACCTAGAATACTTCATATAATACAGTTCAAAACACAAATTAGGCTGTGGTGGTGTGAACGCAGACCTGTCCACTCCTTATTCTTCTGGGACCGGGCGATCACTAATGGCAAAAAGCATTACAGCGTGCTCCGGCTCCATTTCCTTTCCAATTATGTCAAAGCCTGGCCCTTTGAAGAGCCCTCTGTTTGTTTACACTGCGGATAGCGAGCTGCCTGTGATGCTCGCTGCGATTTCAATACACAAAGCCCTCCACCAAATGTGTTTTCCTCTTTTTTTTCCATTTTTACTTGCGTACTTCAATCTCAAACACTGTCAATATGCAACGCACTGTATACAGCACCCGAAATTTCACACATAATCAAACGGTGAATTGAGATTTCGTTGCCACTTGCCTATTAGCGATCTCCTGTCACAATGAGTTTCTTTGTCTTTGGGAGTCGCTTAAAATTCAGAAATGCCACTCAAAGCTATTATAATGTAAATACGCATCGCCTCAGGTACGCTGCCTGCTTACCTACCCAATATGAATAAAAAAACAAACATGCTTGAAATTTAACTGTCAAGAGAACCAAACTGCAAATTTAGGTCAGGGGGGCCACATGGGAGTGCTTCATATTCCATAATAAAAGAAAGAACGCTGGTAGCGTTTGTAATGACGGCAATCTTTCTCCACGGCTTATCAGATGCAAATGCACAAAACTGGCAACTTCATATAAATTTGAAAGCAGAAGATGGCAGAATGGCGATGTAGGAGGAATGAGAATGGGGTGAGTGGAGCCGGGGTGGTGTTGAGTCCCCAAAGGGAAGGCGGGGTGCTGCGCTGCATGTAGAAAACTACCTACCTACATGGAGAATTAATGAGTCTCATTTATGAGGGGGGCAGAGTCCGGTCCACTGTGGTGCGACTGCTGCTGCTCCCAGCCAAATGTTCCCCCAGCATCACTTTTGCAGAGCACAGATAGGCCAGTGTCCAGCCAGTGGAAGGAAGTCTTGGTATTATCAGCACATAGCCATGCAAACAGAATCAAGTGTTTGGTGGTGTAGTTGAAGAGAAGTGGGAAAGGAGTTGGTTGTTTGAAATGGGGGTTATTTGGTTAGTGTTTGCTGATGCTAGACTGGGACTGTAAAAAAGATACAGGCAGCCTCAGTGGAGACCCTTACTAACAGGAAAATAACATAACAGAATTTCAGACTTTCTCCAGCTTTTAAAATGAATATGAACCATGTTACAAAAACTAAAACTATTCTGATTGGAAAAAGAAAGGTACCTGTGGTTGTCTTTGTTTTACCTGCCTTAGGACAACGGATGAAATATAACTATTGTGCTATTTATGTTATTTATGTTAAAGCTGCTTGCTGATACATGGCTTAATACACACTGTCCGAATTCAAATGCCTACATTTTAAAAAGTGCTGTTTGTTTGAGGAATAACTGAGAAATATAATAGAACATTACATATTAATTATACATTTTTAACAATCAATTCAAAGTAATCTCTATTGTTTATCACAGCAACGATGTAAACATTTTTGCACAATATTTTGGAGTTGGCTTAATTCCAGCCTTGAACCATTGTTGCTAAATGATGGAGTGCTTTACAAACGTCTACTCGTCCGCACAGAAGTTCATCATGACATTTCTCAGTGTTAGTGTTTTCACAGCATTTTTACTGCAGGTAAGTCCTTTCCCTAAAGCTGCAGAGATTGTTCCCATTGAGAGCTAATGCAATAACTGGGCACAACTACCCGAAACGCTTGGACAAAAACATGAAATAGGAAGCCAATGACTTCAGCTTCAAATTGAGTCTAATGTTCCTGTTTATAGCGTGAAACATGCTTATTTCCATTTCCAGTGTCTCACAAAACCAAAAAAATCCAAGTTGGGAATATTACGCGGGGCAGTGCCTCTTTATCGAGATTGATGTCCACTTAAATTCAGGCTATGTCAGCCAGCAGCAACCTCGGGCAGACAAGGACAAATAAGGAACGTGAACGGGCCCATCTATGGCTGTTTGCCTGTGAAGAGCTTCACAGGATGAAAAATGGCTCCAGTGTAATTGTGATTCTGTAAAGCATAGCTCATCTGTGGTTCAGTCAAGCAGCTAATGGCACCACAGCAAACAGCGCAGAAATGGAACGGCAAAAACACCCAAAAGAGGCATCCCCAGGTTCCACTTTGTCCCGACGAAAACAAGCTCTTAAAACTCACTGTAAATACCCATACAGAGTCCCACACACCTCTATGCCATATACTATACGGAACGATAAACACAGATGTATGGTTTAATGAAATATCATTAACCTCGTCATTTTTTCTATTATCTCATTGGACTCAATGGGGAGATATTCCAATGCCCTTTCAAGTAGTCATTGTCGAGAAAAGAGGGTTTCTGCAATATCTACGTTGTATGTTATACTTGTCTCCGAAACACTTTGTGTAGTGTCTTTTTGAGAGCCTCCAGCGCCTTGTTGAGAGCTGTCAAATAACAGGTCATCTAACTGCAGCTGGAAATATCCACAGTGTAGCAGAATACAAAGGGCACATCACCACAAATGCACAGAGCAACAGAGGAAGCGTTCTGACATACAACATTTCAAAAAGTCAAGAGCACATCATGTACAATGACTTCTTAAAATGAAATATTAAAACACTCATTCATAAAAATGCAATGAAAACATATCTGGCACATTATGTTGTATTTAAAGCCACAGTATGTAACTTTTTAAATAAATACAAGCCTTTTTCAGTTTGGTTACTGTTATTGCATTGAAAAACACATGTCCCTGCTGTGGGACAGTTTGCATCTCCACAAACTTGACTCTTATTTGGCTTGGAGGCGGGCCTCCTCTTGCTTTTTCCATGGAAATGTTATTCCTCTGGCTATAATCTTCCCCGTATGGGATATAAAACATATCTCCATGGAGAATGTTCGAAAGTGCGGTTTTTACTTTTCATTTCCATGTAATCATGCAGCTGATGTGTCACTTCCAAGTTTGATTATCTTTTGCATATTACTCAAAACATCCACTGTGATGAAAGTATTGTTCAAAAAGTATTAGCCTGGAGCAACAACCACTGAACTAGAAGATTTGCACCTAACCAGAAGAGCCTTGTACTGCCACTTGTGCAGTAATACCGTAAGCACATTGCATGTTAAGAAACTTGCTCAAGATCAACATTAAAATGAAGGAAAAATGTAAGTAAAACATTTTTGTATGAAAAAACACAGCTCTGTTAATAAAATAAAATCACAGCTCTGTTAATAAGTAGGATGTATATTGGACAATGACTTTCTAATCTAGCCATTCTAGTTTGCCTGTTGTGACTTTTCTATAAATAGTGAGTTATTCTGACACAGATTTGCGAGAGATGTGTCGGCCTGGTTGGTTTAGTTTGAACTTAGAGCTGCCACATGTTCCAGAGGACCGCCCCTAAAGACTGTGCAGTGGACACCAGTGGGCTCCGTATTCTGCATGGCTCAGAGCAAAGACAAGGACGTGCCTGGCTGAACACACATCACTAGAGACACACAGCGCTGTCTGTGTTTGCACCAAAACAGAGCTAAAATTCTGGAGATTGTAATGGCAAAAGGAATGAGGAGTCTCTATAATTACTTGTAAGTTGTGATCCCTTATTTGGTTTAGGGCTGTGCAATTAATCAAATTTTAATCAAGACCAATTAGTTTGAATAGTCAATAACCGGCTTGGGTCTTTTTAATATGTGGTTTGGAGCAGAGTTCAGACTTGGGAGGAAGAATGAGGTCTAGGTTTGGTGTTAAATGGCACTTACTAATAGTCTGTTTTGTTTATGTTCAGAAAATTAAAAGTAAAAGACAAAATATAATTGAATAATTTGAGATTGTGAGTATTGAGAAGTAACATATCATAGACTTACTGGCTGCATTACAGATCTACAAATCTTGTTTTGAAGTAACCATAGCTTCTCCCAAACTGGCATATTAACTTGACATTAACTTAACAATTAACTAACGATTTCACATAACACATTATAAAATATGGCAGTGTGACCTACCATGTAATGCCTTTATAATGAACTTTTTTATGCCCATTCTTGCCTTGCATCAGACATATGTCAATTGGATCAAACAACCTGACAAAAAATCCTTGGTTGAAACAAAAATAGTCTATTAATTGTAAGTGATTATAAAGATGTCACCATCAAGTCTATGAAAAACTCCATACGCCGCCTGTGCACTTAAGCAGCGCACTTCCTTAACCTTTGGGCCACAGGTGGTGAAACAAGCTGCACAGATTAGACAGTAAAAACAACCATTATAAAGCCATTTAACTCTCTGTGTGTCGGGGAATTGCTTTTAGAGGCTGGACTAAATCACTACTCTTCAAACCTAGCTGTCTGCTCAAACGTCTCGCAGTATGGTAAAAAAGGAGGTCATTTGAAATTCCAAGTTCATTTTCTCCACAATGAAGTCTCCCGTTGTTTGTCTCCTGTATTTCAAATGTTAAATGATGAAAAGATGTTGTGGAATGACAAATGAGAAGCAGGGGGACTGGGGTATGGGTCATTAAGAAAGTCCTTACCATATAATCGAAATCTGCGACAGTGCCCTGCTACGTGATTCATTCACCACAGAGGTAGTCAAATCAAAGCCTACTATTCCATGATAAAACACACTGACTACTTTGGACAGACTTAACATGTGTGAAAGTCACTCTCAAATCTATTATTTTATAACAAATAAAGCATGAACAAAGACTTTTCAAGACATTCACAATGAACAAATAGTTTATAAAGTCTGATTCAGGCATATTAACTACTTATAGTAAAAATGCCCTAACTTCTAACCTTAACCCCTTAAGTTAGCAACTAAGCTTGAATCATTCTTAAGAAACAATTGTATATTCAATTCAATTTTTTTATATAGCACATTTAAAACAACTTCAGCTGTGGTGGTTCACAAAAAGTAAAAAAAAAACAACCAATAAACAAATATAGAGATAACACCATACATAGGAAAAGTACAATAAAACACCAACATATCCTGTCTAGCTAGTATTAAATGCCAGGGAGAAGAGGTGGGTTTTCAGTCTAGTCTTAAACTGCGTGAAAGGCTCTGACGGCCAGAGGGAGGCTGTTTCATAGTCTGGGCACTGCCACAGAAAAACCTCTGTCACCTCTGGTCTTGAGCTTTGGGCACAGCAGCAGGAGCTGGTCAGACCTCAGGGTTTAGTACAGGGCTACATGGAGCTACAGTAACTAAATGAAGAGGACCCATAGAGTGCAGACATTTAAACATAATCAATAACATTTTGAATTAACCTGATATGAAACAGGAGCCAGTGCAGGTCACACAGCACAGGTCTGATGTGTCTCGTCTCTTAGTTTGTGTCAGCAGAAGAGCTGCAGCGTTTTGGACATTCTGTAAACGCTGATAATTCAGATGAGATGTTACAAATGTGTGGACTGCTTATTGCTTATAAGAATTAAGTCTGTGTTTATGCTTTATTAAGGTTAATTAAGTTGTAGTTACAAAGCGGTCCCAAAGCCAGTTCAAAGCCTTGTTCAACATAATAACTGATATATAACATGGTACTTGAGCACAACAAATAAATGGCATGAATGAGAAGATAATAATGTGAAAAAACAAATCCCATAATACAAAGAAAGAAAGAAAGTGGTTAAATGTGAGCTTTTTGTTGTATATCAAGTGTCAGGAATCAGAAATAAATAGCATTATCTTTTTAAGATGTCAGCATAGTGTGATAGAGATTGTGAGTGTCTGAAATTACAGATGGTGCCATTAAAAACTTCAAATACAATCCTTTATTTCCCCGTTTCTTAAAATAACAGACATTTTGAGAATAATGCATTCTTGTGGCTGCTCGGGGCTAATCGATAGTTGTCATTATTCTAAGAGTGACAGCTGCTAAGCTGTCTCATACACTATTACACTGCATTAGGAATACAGAGACATACAGCATGTTAGTTTCCATTTGAACTCCCCAAACACTGCCCACTCATGAGCCCTGTGTCTGCCTTAGTTTATGTCAAACAGTTGGAAAGTACTGCAAGCTATTTTAAACCTTCACATTTAATTCTATTGGGACACTTTATAGAGAAATGTGGTCACTGGAGCAGCTGTTTCTGTGAAGTCTCATAGTATCTTTATGAGGCATGTGATAAGACTGGGACTTTTTGGTTACACTATGAATGGGTTCCAGAATGATAAAAAGTAAGGACCAATGCCATTGGGGTTTAACTATTTCAAACTAAATATTATATCTTTTAAATGCCAAATAGTTCTCAAAATGTTGAAAGCTAAAACCCATAAATAGCTGATTGTTAAATAAAAAGTGGCAATGTCTTCTATGAGCTGGAGTGGGTATGAGTGCACATCCAAGTCTCAATTAGAGCTGTAAAATTAATTAAATACTAATCAAATGGAGAACTAGTTGCTTCAAATCGTCAGTGATCATCAAGAGGTGCATAGCCAATCCTTTGTCAGTAAAAGCCTGTGGTTTGGAGCAGAGTTCAGACTTTGGGGGAAGGAGTTTGTGTGTTAAATGCCACTGATTGAAAGTATTTCTTATGCATGAAATTAAGATTGAAAGCCACACGGTATTTCTTAAGAACATCATTGCTAGTATTGATAAATCAGATGTTCTTCCATATCGTCCAGCTCTAGTTCCAAGGGGCATGCATGAACAGTAAGCAAACACAGGTTTGATAAATGTGGGCCATTAAGTGCATTCAATCTTATTATCACAGGGAAACCATCCAACCTGAAAGCTGTAATTGAACTAGGGCCATGATCTTAGTAGACCTGAGTAAGAACTCTTTTAATTGTAGTTTTGATAAGAGTGAATCTCGTCATGAAAATCAAAGATAAGAAACATCAAGTCTTCCACCTCAATGATTTTTTTCTTAGCTGCAAATAACCGTTGAGTGGTAGCTGTCAATCAAAAATGCAGCCGTGGAGAACTGTGAATGGTTTCATACATTTTCAGATATTATGCACTCACTGACTAACAGCACATTCCAACCTAATTTATTTTTTCAGATTTGAGATAGGACCTGGAGTAGATTCGCATTAAGTGAACAAACATACACCTATTAAAATGGATAAGGTGGATCGGGTCCTCCGAGGTCACTTTATTGACATTTAAAATGCATAATATAGACAGAACAGATTGAGTGACAGGTAAAATTGGATTTATGGAATTTAGCTGCCAATAAAAATGAACTGTACAGGGGTCTGTGGATATGTTGGATGTTAAAGCACGGGATAAATATGAAAAAAAATAGAAGGTGCCAATTACCAAGAATAACAATCATCTCTTTAGCAGAGATGCACATCAGTACACAGTATGCACATGTACAACAGCACATAAAAAAGAAAAAAACATGAAAAAGAAAGGACACCAGAGGTAGATAAATAGATAGATAAATGAATAGATAGACAGATAGACCAGTCTTCCTCACTTTACATTTAAAGGTGTGTAGGTGAAGTGTTAACCTGGCTCAAATGTAGCCTGGAGGAGGGCCCCCACCTGTCGCACATTTGATGGATTTGGATAAAATGTTCCACTGTATGGCATTAAACATATCTATCTATATGGAGAATGTTTGTATGGGTTGTTTGCAGTGTTAATGATGGTGGTGTGTGTGTGGTGTGTGGGTGAGTGTGTGGTGATGGTCGGGGGGGCGGATGGCGCAGACTGGCAGCTATTTAAATCCAATGACTCATTAATTAATTAAACATAAAACATATTTAAGGTTTTTTCTTTGCTACATCATTCTAGATATCATGCATCATATATATTTGATGTCTTCAGTATGTATATAAAATGTAGAAAGCAGCAAACATAAAGAAAAAATAAATAAATAATGGACCAGATGGTGTGTCCAAACTTTTGACCGGTAGTGTATATATTTGCTTACAACTTGTGCTGTACATGATTTCTAAAAAATATGAAAAAAAAGTTTATTTTAAACATTTTGCAGTGGTCCAAAGTTGCTCCTCACTTACCTTATGCATCCGAACACAATGAGGGATTCTCAGAGCTTTTCGAGACCAGTGCGGAGTTTTGCCATGAAGCTAACAACTACTAGCATGCTAACATACACTTCCTGACTATCGAACAATAAAATGCTTTCTAATTAGATGCAGCACGCAGCAGACATATTTTGATCTAAAGAGCTGCTTATACAATATATTTGTACAGCGGCAAGACAAATACAACTCAAATACAAGGGGAAAAGCGAGTACAGGCCCTTTAACTTGCTTTTTTATATTGTCTATAAAAGTTAATGAGAACTTAAATCTGTTTTATATTTTTTACATGTTTTTGTTGACATACATTTGTATAAGTGGATATAATTCAACAGTGAGACTCAACGATGAATGAAAGTTCCATCTCAGGTGTCAACTTGCTGTCAGCCAAAAAGAAATGATAACAATACGTTGGGTGTAAAATTGCAATGGACAATATTCATCTTTGTAGTGTGACTGTCATTCAAGCTACATGAGCGGGAAAAAAATGACAGCCCAATATATAACATCAAACCCTGTAAAAAAAAACAAAAAACAGGGAGCATCAAAAAACATGCTTCATTGTGAGTGCTTCAGATGATTTGACGTAAACATTGAGCCTTGGCCTTCAAGAGACGAGATTTATGCAGAAAATAAACAACGTGTATCTCAACAGACAGGTGGAATGACATCTTAGCTAATTAAAACCTAATCACGACCCTAATATCGTCATGTACCGTTTGTTTTTAATTGCTCGTACCCAAAGAGTAAGTAGCATCCAAATGATTGAAATTCTAGTGTGTAATTTGTTAGCGCTTAAATAAAACATAATGTGATGGGATGTGGGTGTGGGTTGTAATTGAATGCACTGAGCCCAGGCTGTGTGCACAAACAGGCCGAGGTCAGCAAAGATAGAAGCGTCCGACGGGAGCCCATGGATTACAAGGCAGCTACTTAGCATGGCCATTTAATCAACTGTATGATTTATTCAGGCTGAGTTTAGTTTGTGTAATGTTTAACAAGATCAGCTAGTGACGTTTGATCTTTCTGAAAGTAACAGGGTTGATGATTCACATATAGTTTACATAAGGCATTGCCATATTTGAATGGATGAAAATTACTTCTTTATTACTATTAATTTGGTTGTCGTTGAAGTTTGAAGGACTAAATAAGCGTCATAAAGTTATTTAAGGCGGACCTATTATGCAAAATTTTAACCATGATATAGTTGTTTCGTGCATGTTTGAGTAATCTTTAATTGCTTATTTTCAAGGCCATTTTGCAGATCAAATTCCGCCATCATACGCCCACCGCTCTGCACTTACTTCGTTCTCCGACTCGCTAGCGTGATGTGCAGCTAGCCATAGCAGGGGCCAACAACATCACAGCTTCTTTATGGAGACGTCAGTTCCCATTGGGCACCGCAGTTTTCTAATGTGGAAGTCAGTTGAACTGTTTCTTTCATTAAGTAATTTTACATAAATATTGCAATTTAAAATGTCCAAATTATGACATAATGATCCATGGGTTTCATAGACTACAACTATACAGCAAACACAAGCACAATAGGTCTTTAAAACTATGAAGTGTTCAGACTTGATCTAAAAAATATACACCAACATACAGTTTTCATAGGAATTAGGAAAATTCTGAAAACTTTGTCATCTCTTGTTTTTTTGTTTGGTTGTTTCAATCAAAAGAAATCTAGCAATTGGTTGGGTACATTTAAATGCATACAAAAATGATGCTAGGTCTTGCCCAAACACGTTAGCATGCAGTTGGCTAAAATCTCAAGTCTCATTCAGTCCACTGATAAAAAATATTGACACATGTGCTATCGGGTGGTTAGTCAGTTTTATGCTTTGCCTTTAAAATATGGGGCTCTGAAATCAAGGACAGTACAAAAGCAGAAATGTGAAAATTAAATCAATAAATCTACAAAAGACATACCCAAGGCAAATCACTCCTGGAGCACATGTTTCTTTAGTGCCTTACAGGACATTTTAAATCCATTTTAGTGGAAAGTCACGTATTATTGCAGCTGCTTCGTCCACTCTCCTGCATCACTGGTAAATGAAGGTGAGGCCTTGGTATTTTTTGTAAACTGAGCGCATTTTCTTTTTTTGGCGGGAGCTCTTTAATCAGAGGGTGTGACTTCCTGTGAGTGGAAGTACAGCGGGTGCTCTCTCAGAGGGACTTGCGGGGAAAATCGTTACTATCAAGGCCACAGACTCCGGCTTTAAAGGATTTCGCTCTCCATGCCTGAATCACTTTTTGTCACCAATATCTCATCGCCTCTGGTCAGTGGAGCAGTCACATGACCAAATGAATCCAGAGGGCTATTTATAGATGATGACACTTGAGCGAGATGGTTTCCGTTGAGCACTCATTTACAGTTTGTATGTGATAAACACATTAGCGCAATAAGCCATGATTCATATCTGGATAATAGCCTCAGTATAGCCACACATTACACTAATCTTCCCCTGCAGAACATAAAAGTGCTCTTGTGACAATTTAACACAGCCAACAGAGTCAATACCTTTTCTGTGCTTAGACCCTAAGCTAATTGAAAATCTTTCTTCCCATAATGAGCAGGAAATGTCACATGCCCACAGATATAGAAATGGCATTTAATCTGCACCCGGGAACAATTGACAGGAGCAATGAAGACAGAGGAGAGGCTGCTGCCAGATTAATAGGGAGATGAGCACAGAAGTCAAATTTATGATAATCCACAATACGCGCAGGCTATGGTGCGAGATGTTGTAGAGCAGTATAGATCTCCTATGGAACAATACGGCCACTTTCGAAAGCATTATGAAAGCATTATTATTAAACTAGACCACAGTTTATTTCAGTGGAGGAATTATATGATTTTCGTCGTCAAGCAAATCCTATTCAACCCTCTATTTTACTGCCATCTATGACAGTATGGGCAAAGGTCAAAAAGTAAAATGTTTTAGCAGCTGAAAATCAAATACAAAACCCAGATGTGTTATTGTGGAAACACGTACTTATGAGCTTATGAAATTGATGGCATATACTCAATATTTTTCATAGTAGGGCTGTCGACTTGTAGTCACTGGAGTTTTAAATAGTTATTTTTGCATGAACTTCTGTGCAGTTGCAGTCTTGTCAGGGTCTGGGTCAGATATATGGTCAGATACTAAAAAGTTTTGAGAGCTTTTGTCAGTTTCACACTAGTGTAACCTTTTCTCAAACTACGGATCACTAGGGCTTTTTTCTAGTCGACCACTCCTACTCCCAATATGTTATTACTGAATTAGCTTAGACAAACAGTTTGAGATTTCATAGCAGGGATTCCGTGAGCCCACTAGTCAGTGAGTGCTATGTGGAGGGGCATTATAATATTACAAAGTGATGAATATGCAGATATGACTCTGACTATTGAATAAACAGAGTGCAGATTGTAACAGCAGGGCGCCTAATTGACTTTGTTGATTACATGTTGAGCGAAGGATATGACAGGTGCTGCTTTCTTCCCCAATGACAAAAAGCCTTGTAAAGTAAAAGCATTAACAACAGGGTTCATTTTTACATTTGAAAATGCTGAGAGGTCTTAGCATGGTTTTAGTTATCAATTTGCTTCAAACGTAAAGCTATTGTTAAAGAGTCCACAAACTTCTCATACTCATCATATCCTCCTCTGACCTCTGAAGCTCATGTGTTAGTGGTGGGAGGAAAACTGGTCCAGAATTCTTAAAAGTTCATTGCTCATCATTATGTGTTTTAACTACAAACCTAAAATATTACTTGTTTCCTGCAGATTTTGTTATCATGGTCATGGTGAAACAAGTCAGCCAAGTATGGTATGGTTTAGAGCAGGTGAGCTTTGAGAAGCTGCAGAGAAAGACTTTCAGGTGAATACTTTCAGGTAATAAAAGTTTCAGAATATTTGGAGTTATTGTGGAGAGAGAAACATGTTTTGCTGAAAAAGTATGTGAGGTGAATGGAGTGCTGTTTACTACTGTTTGACACCTGGGGTTAAGCTCCCAATTGCAAAATACAAGTGTGGAATATGAAAACAAGCAACAACTGTGTAAAGTGTTGAGTGTATGAGGACTGGAGTATTCCAGAGGTGAGTGAAGCTCACTAATGCGTGTTTACATGGCCCAACTGTGTGCTTTTAAGGGAAAGTGCTTCTATGTACAACATGCTGACACCGGTCAGTCTTGCCCTTTCTCTTGCCGCAGTGCAGCTTGTCTGCCCTCCAAGAGTCGAACCTGCCGCCATGACGCCTCCACTACATACAAATACCTTAGAATTTATGATTCCCCAGCAAAACAGGCATGATGAATGTGCAGTATTTGTGATAATAGGGCTACAGTTGTTATTAGCCTCAAAAACATTGCAAGATATTGAAACAAAGAATATATTTCATTACTTTTCCTATTCAACATTTAAAAACAAAATTTGTTTCTTTCACGCGCGAGTCCCTGTTTTTACCACAGAGACTCAACAGTGTAGCCCAAAGCCGTTTGCTGATTTCTACCCCCTTTAAGCTCTTTGTTTTGGTTCGCTGGTCCATTTGGTCCCATTGGTCTGAGCCGGCCAGCCCTCAGCCCACCCTCTTTCCAGCAAAAACTACTTTTTATGACTTGCTAAAGGACAAAAAGGTCACTATATATGACTAATGCCAAAAAAGTTGTCCAATGGGGGCCCATTAGCGTTTGGTAATGTAATTTTATTAGGCTTTGGAAAATGACTGAAGCAGTTCTGTCTGAGTGCTCGGAGGTCAGTGGGGTTGGTGAAAAAGTGACAATTCGTGTAAATTTTTCAAATGCAAAATAAAAGTATTTTGGCATTTGATTCACGATTCAAAGTCCCCAAAGGTTGCAGGTTTAACCCCAATCGCTTCAAGTGTCATCTTGAGCTTTTCAAGTGATGAAGAAGATAAATGTCTGCCACACCTGCAAAGTAGCTCCAGTTATGCACAACACTATGCAGGAAAGTATAGGTAAAAACAGAGCGAGGATTCGGAGAGAACAAACGGCAGCACATGGTTGTAGCAGTTCTCCACAGTTTGTATTAGCATGTTGATCCTGCGCAAAGAGTGCAAGAGCCGAATCAAAGTAATAAAGCAACTACAGAGCCTGATTATTTTCTGTCTCAAACGTTTCATATGAAATTAAATTCATTAAACCTCTATTATAATTCTTTAATTATTTTTTAAAGGTCACCAAGAAGTACGGCTGGACATGGTGATAAAAATGCAGTTTTGGTGATATCATTCAGTGAGTTTTACTGTATTAAAAACCTGAAAAACTTTTTGCTGCATATTTGCCCTGTACTTGCTGTATTTCTTCAAATTCTTTAGGGCCCCCCACACACACATACACACAGTTTTTTCTCAACTCTCAAGTCTGCTATGAGTTTATAAGCACTTTTCACAACTCTCAGAGACCAGAGCGGAGTTTTGCTGTGACAGTAAAGCTAAGAACAATTAGAATGCTAACACGCACTCCCTGATGATCAGACAAAAAATTACTTCTACTTCGATGCCAACAGCACGCAGGGAAATTTTATATATAATGATATCATATATATTATTCACTATATCTGTAGTGGACAACTTTTGCTCAAATGCATGGGAAGAAATCGGGTACAGGGACGTACATGAATCATGATAAAATCGATACCATGATGTGTCTCCAAGAAAATTGTGATATTATTTTTTGGCATATTTCCCATGCCTACAACAAAATTTTATCACCTGCCTAAAGATAGAGCTTGTGTTATTACAGCAGCCTGGTCACGCTTTCTCTGCCTACACAAATAAAAGACAACCCTTTGTATTTAGCAGCAGGGGCTAAGCATGTAGATAATAAAACATTCTAAAACATCTTTAAATCTCACATTCATTTGCACTCTTTTGTGTCAGCTCACATCGAACGGCTCTACACATGTTGTGGCGCCCCCCGCAGCGTTCTTTTGCCCCATTACAAGTCTCCATTTAGCGCAGCGGGAGAGCACCGTCCCATGAATAAACTCACGCAGAGAAACGCTCGGCACAAGAATGACAGATAAAGCCTGCACTCATCCCCGAGCCCTGGTGAGTGTCAATGGGACTCATGTTGTCAAAATATGAGAAGAGAACCTGACTCTAAACGGCTCTTTGAAATCCAGTCGACACATGCGAGGTAAACATTTTGACCCTACATCGTTTTCATTTGTCACAACAATCAGCTGCAAACAAAAGAGCAACATGCGAGGGATGAAATGAACTTCAATGCATCCTAAGTGTCTGAAATGTAGTGCTAAACAAACTGCAAATGTAAATGAGAGATGTGAATGTATTTAGGTGCTGTCAGCTATTACCGTTGTAACCCACTCAACACCAGCTCTCAGCCTGTCCTTTAAAACCTCTTGTGTCACTTGCTATACGGCTAATGCAGGATTTGTACACATTTTGAGTCATCTCAAAGGGCTTTTCACTTGCCTTCACATTTTCACAGCACAGATGAATGTACCAATAAAGATATTATACAATGCGTCTTAAAAGTTAACATTAGGTGTTGCCTTGCCAACCAATTACACTGCACTGTATTTATTTTAAATGAATTCATTTTCCACATTTCCACACAGGAGAAAAACAGCACACATGCTGTATATACTGAAGACAGTTTAAGATAGATACAACTTTAAAGATACAGTATAGAACTTTCTGGAGGTGGCACGTCACCTGCATGATTCCATGGAAATAGAAAGTTAAAACCACACTTTGGAACATTCTCCATGGAGATAGATGTTTTTTGCCATACCCTGGAATATATAGCTAAAGGAACAACATTTCCATGGAAACAAGCAGGAAGAGGCCCCTCCCCCAGGCCAAATAAGAGTCAGGTTTGTGGAGATGCCCACTCAGAATAAAGACATATGTTTCCTTTAGTTTTTCATTTGCAATAAACACAACCAAAATGAAAAAAAAAACAACAACATGCTTTTATATTAGTCTTTTTTTGGCTAAAACGCTACAGATTGTGGCTTTAACAATACTTTCAATATTAATTCTATTTTAGATTCCAAGCAAAACAAAAATTCCTGTGAGACTCACCAATGTACTGGTTCCACTCTGGGTCGAGGTCCGCTTGATTGGCCAGGCAGCCCTTCATGACGTTGAGGCAGTAGTTCTTACAGGGCTTCACTGAGGGCATGCCCTGGCAGAAGGGACAGTACATGAGTCTGGTCAGAGCTCGGATACAGGACGCTGTGCTGCTCACCTGAAACACAACAGTAGCAGATATTAGCTTAGACAAAGTGCGTATTGCTTATTCAACATGTTTAATCTAATACAAAAGAACAGTACGTATTAAGCATCTCTGCTCTTGAAAACACTGGGTTTAACAGCAGAAAAAACAAGCATCTGACCCACTAATTCGTGTTCATTTGCATCAGTCTGTACAATGTGCATAACCTTTTCATCAGCTGTGATATGTTTTTGGGTGTATACAACCTTGACTCAACTCCAACGCTTGAGCCAATGAATTCCCCGGACGCAACATAGCTTACATATTTATTTACAGCTCAATAATCAAATACTTGAACTGTGGCTCTGTGTCGAGAAGGCATGGCCATGAAAATCTGCAGTCTGTACTGACAGTACTTCAATGAAGATCTCTAAAAAACAAGCTCCTTGAGAATCCACAGATTCATAGTCGTCATAATAGAATGTCTCCATTCTCTACATAAATAACAAAACCAAAACCCAGGGCGTGCACAAACAGTGAACGAGTGGTTTCTTTGCTTGGAATAACATTAGAAGACACTAAAGTAACAGCAATGGGTTGACCACAGTAAACAAAACTGCAATGTGAGGGAAATTTTTCTTCACATCTTCAAAGTATTTTGTGGTAATATTCGCAGCGACTCAGCAAACCTCAGATTTTTTTTCTGTTACTAAGCAACAAAGTATATACAGGTTCAGTGTACTTTTTTAATCAAGTGGAGAAAATCTTGCCGGCCGAGAAAGATAAACTACTATTGATAATTTACTCACAAAGAAAGTAATAGCTGCACATAATACAAATGTCAAAGGCATAAAGATTTTGCAGTTTAGCAAACAGGCTCATATTGGCTCATGGTCATTTTGGTGGATCTCAGGAGGTTGACCAGGCAGTGCTATAAAGATGGGCAATAAAAGTTTCAAATTGAACTGTATAAAAGGCACAGTTGGCTCGTGGATTGTTTACTGAGGTAATTTCTAGCAGAGTAAACCATCTTTGAAAGTGGAATTTAAGACAACCTGACCTTCTATAAGTTTGAAGCTTACCTTTGTGATGTACGTTAGCGCAATACCAGCAGCAACTTTTTCATCTGAACAATAACAAAGTCTTGGAGGAGCACAAAGGGAGCCTACTGCGACATCAATATGCATAAATCTTGGGTTTGTGAAGAACGCTGTGAAAAATCTCCTGCCAGCATTTTCAGACGGCATTATTAATAGATGAATATATTGGCAGACCAACAAGGCAGAAAACTAACTGGAGTATCTATTAGCACCCAGCTGTAAATAGGCATATGGCAGTTATGGATTTATTTAGCCCATTCATGCATGTTGAAAAATGTGGTCTTTTGAAGAGTGCCAAAACCTAATGTGAATTGATATGTTTTTATGGGCTATTATATTGACCTTGAGGGTGTATGTGGAAGCCAAGACATTGAACGAGAGGAATTTGGGTAGTAACTTATAACAGCACTGGTCAGTTTTAAGCATTTTAGTTTAAGTTAAAACATTTAAGGGGACATATCACGTAAACAGGACTTTTATGAGATTTTAAGCATGTTATAATGGTGTTCCGTCATCATTAGCTCACTCAAAGTTGTATTTTGATTGATTCATGCATTTAAGAGAAATCCTGTATTATCCTGCATTCAGGGCTTGAGTTTTCACCTTCCCCATATCTCTGCCTACTCCTCCGGACTTCTTTCTTTCTTTATCTTTATTTATACAGGGGAACCCAATGAGAGCACTTGGGCTCTCTTTTTCATGGGCGCCCTGTTTAAGATACAATACAAGCAGAAAAACAAACAAAACAAACACGTATACAAGTCCATATGATGCATTAAAAACAGGTGCAGGTGTGTGTATAAAAGTTCGTTATCTGATTATTAAATTGTGATTGTGTCACCAACGTATCCAGTTTTGCTCTTCCTTTAAGTGTATTTTTATGAAGCAAAACAGCTAAAAGCCTCTTTCCCGTCTCAGTTTTGGTGCGGCTAGTCTTTAGTCTTATGCGGTCATGTGATCTGGTATTAAATGTTCTGGTATCAATGATTAACAAGCAGGTGATGTATTCTAGCAGGTTTTGAAGTAGTCCCCTATAGATACATTTCATACAGTGCTGTTTTCTTCTAACAGACAGTGATGGCCAACCCACTTTTTCATAGAGAAAACAGTGATTAAATCCATCATCTGTAATAAAACGAAGGGCAAAGTGAAATAGTGGATCCAACTGTTTCAAAGCAGAGGCCGAAGTCACCACACCACATCCCCATAATCTAATACAGTAAGAAAGGTTGCTTGCACCATTTCTTTTCTGTAATTTATTGGGATGCAATATTTGTTTCTGTAATAAAATGATAATTTAGATTTTAATCTGTTACATAATTCAGAGATATGATTTTAAAGGATAAGTTTTCGTCAGGCCAAAACCCAAAATATTTAGTGTTGACTCTTTCAATTGATGAACCATTTAGTGTATAAAGATTTGTAGATGGCACGTTACTTAAATCTTTTTTTTAGAAAAAAATCGTACACTTAGTTTTATTTGCATTCAAAGACAGTGTAAGATTTATGAGGGAATTTTGGATTCATTAAAATCTTGTTGCAGTTTTAAAAGCACCTGATCAGCAGAGGGAGAGCTTGTATACAAAACAGCATCATCTGCATATAAATGTATGTGGCTTTCTCTTAAATTGTAACCAATGGAATTAATAAAAATAGTAAAAAGTAGCAGGCCCAAAATTGAGCCTTGTGGTTCTCCTTTACTTACCCATTGGCTACTACTGTCTGGGTTCTGTTTTAAAGATCATTTTGGAACAAATTACATGTAGCATTGTCAAATCCAATATGCCTGACACTTACTTCCAGTTAATCAAGAAATTCAGATTCCCGGTCATGCATGAAAGCAGGGTTCAAAAATGTCACATAGCCACTTTTCAACAATACAAACAAGTGATTGAAAATATGCTACGGTGAATTGCCACTATGAAGAGGTGGGATCTAATAGTTCTGCAGTTTTGAACAGTAAGTCAATGGACCTGTTTCTAAGCTATTTTAGATCAATAACGAAAATGTTAAATAATGAAAATAGAAAGTAGATCTGTGTTAAATGGCAAAGTGCTTGAAATTTAGCCTTTGTTTGATTTTTGGGCTCTTGCTAACTGCACGCTGTAGTGAATAAATTATATATCCACATTAATAGTAGGTACCATGTTTCTGAATTAAAATACTCCACTTAATTTTGCACATTTTAGTCCTTTGTCTTTGAAAATCTTCCAAGCCAGAATCAATTCATAATTCACTGTTGAAGTTATACGTTGTGAAATGTAAAATTACTAACATGATGGCATGTTGAATATACAACCACTGCATCGATCGATTACATTTTTTTTTTCCTGGTGGTGATGCTTCAAGACAATGACAACATACTGTGCCTTGATCCATTTTAAATCCCACACATGCTGTCGCTTCTTTATCACACACATATTATCCTAATGTGTCTAATTCCCCGCTATCTGATATTCAAATTGAACTTAATGCGTGCGATTATAAGATTGTCAGCGCAGATACAGGTGCGGAGATAAGCCTCTTCTTACTCAAAGCCTGCTGTTGTGATGTCTTACAAGCTGTGAAAAGGAATAAAACCTCTCCATCATCTGCCTTAATTCTCTATAGATCCTAATGGGGATCTGGGACAGCACATCTCGCAGGCGTCGCTAGCTCGGGGGTGTCCTGTTGCATTATGCTTACACCCACTCCCCCCTGAGATCAGGTCCTGGGGGGGATCAAAGGCCTGCAGTCCCAGACACACGACCTGGATCTGGGGTCCCGCTGAAATGTCAAGGGGTCGCACTGGGACACACTGGCTCGTAAGTAATGCGACATGTAACTCAGTAAACACATACTAACAACACATCCTCTATGGCAGACTATAAATGAGCTACAGTGCAAAAGGGGGGGACTTGAACGCTCCAAGTTCACGAAGAGGAAAGAGAAGTGGACTGAAGTGAAAGTAGCATCATTGATTAGGTCTTCATAAAACCTAGCCTTTATTTAACCAGGTTTATAGCAGGGTGATACATTCCCTGTTCTGATGCTAATTAATTAACATGACTGATTTACTGTGCGAAAACAATAAGGCCAGTGAAAAATGTCTTTTTACACTCCTGTTAACACTACTGTCCCTCTCTTCAACAAGCATCTTTACTAGAAATAGCAATAAAGACAAGATGTTACAACAGCAGCTCCGTTGGTAGAGCGTTGGTCCATTAATCCGAAAGGTTTGCAATTCCAGCTCCCACAGATGAATGCTGTTGTGTGCTTGGGCAAGACATTTAACCAACCTCACTCCCAGTGTCTGCGTACACGGGTGTATGAATGTGTGTGTGAATGGGTGAGTGGTTCCTTGATGTAAAGAGCTTTGAGAGCCTTGAAGTTGGAAAAGTGCTATATAAAACTGTGACCGTTTACCGTTACTGTAACATTTTGGCTGTTTTACCAACTTAAAGGAGCACTATGTAACTTTTAAGGTGGAGGGTATGCCACACTTGTTTCCATGGAGATATTATTACTTTAATGTTCAACAGTATGGTACTAAATTTATCTGTCTTCATGGTGACAAGCGGGTGACAGAACCAGGCCAAGTTACAGATCAGATCACTAGAGAGCCGACCCCGCACACAGTACGTTTTTAACATTTTTTTGAGCAATAAAAACACCTGGAATTTAATTAATGCAAGATAGATTTAATACCATACTATGGAACATTCCAGGAAAAGAAATAACATCTTTATGGCGACAAGCAAGTAGCGTTAGATTGTGTTTGCAGAAATACTCCTGGCTATAATTATCAGAAAGACGATAATTTCTTTATATTATTTTAAACTGTATGGCTGATTTTATTGTCCTTTCATTGTCTTGTTGTTGTGTACAGTGCACTGGCTCCATAAATATTTATAATAGGGAAGATAATCCAATCTTACTGATAGCAATGTGGTAATAGCACAAAGAAGCTCGGGTGACTACAGGGATTTGAAGCTTATCGCCTCCACTAAAAGCACGGATAACCCGGAGCTACTGTTTCTTAAATCCAAGCCTTTTCGCAGTCTACAAAACTTCATAGGCTCAAGTGCACTGTAAAATACTGCACCAAGATTGCATACTATCAAAGTCTACATATCTGAGCCAGCTCAATGTGATTAATGGCCTTTCTTGAGTGGGTGAACAAATATTAGCCAGCAGAGCAATAACCTGCGATGTAGAAAGTATTTTTTTTATCCCAAGTCATCTATAATCATTTTAGCTCTATGCTGAGGAAAGACCTTGAGTTCATACAGTTGCACCAAGAGACAGAAACAAGTAGTGAGAAGATAAAATAGTAAAAGTAAAACACTGAACAGACCTTGAACAAGCTGAACATGATTAAGAAAACACTGCCAGAAATATTTGTTGATCAGGTTCTAGCTTGGAAAACCAGCTCAAGAAAGGTAGGTTTCAAATGAAATCCCTGCCACCCAAATATGTTTTTTCTATGAATATACATTACAGGGAACTAGTTTTGATCTTTACATCACAGTGAATAGTATCGCACCTGAGTAGATTTGTTTGTCCATGATTAGGAATGTCAAAATGGTTTGGTTAATCAATAATTGTGATTATTCAGATCATAATATAAATGTAAAAACAAAAAGCAAAGCAAGTCGTTTAAAGCTACCATCTGTAATTATCTGGCCGACCCTGCCCTGTTGTATTCTCACATACCACCACTAGATGCTGTCTACGTTACTTCTGTCTGTGTGTCAGCTTTGGCCTGACAGAAGAAGACCAGAGAGCAGAGGTGAGCCTGAACAAAGGCCAGGTTAGCGGAGGACAGGTTTCACATCTGCCATCTACTGGTAAAAAAATCAAATAAACTTACAGATAGTAGCTTTAAATATAATAATACAAAATGTATGTTTGTGTCACAGAGGAAGGGTAATTATTACACAGTCAAAATGCATATAAGATTTCACTGTTGTTTGGTCATAGTGTCAGTAATAGTTCAAATCATAATCATAACATCCCCATCCAGGACAGGGTAGCGTTCTATGTCCAATAGGCGTAGTTCTACAAACACACTACAAATATGCAATAGGTACTACTATGAAAATCAAAGTCTAACAACCAGTGGGATTTCCTATATTCAGCAGTAGTGGTGTACAAATTACCTTGGCTACTCTCTGGGCCACCTCGCGTCCCACGGAGAGCCCCTGGACAAATGTGCGTGCAGCAATGAATGCGCGGGTAACCTGAGCCTTCAGCTTCCTGGGCACGTCTCCAAAGGGCTTCAGCTCGTCCGTGTACTTGCTGATGCACTCCAGATAGTCCTCAGTGATGACATACTGCGAGTTGAGCAGCGTGAACATGCGCTCCAACAGCCGCGACCAGAAGTCATTAAGCATTTCCTCCAGGTTTACGTTCCCCCCGGTGTAATATCGTTTCAGCTCGGCAAAAAGGTTCTCAAACACCTCCGAGTTCTGCATGTAAGGCTTCCCGTAGGTCTTGACAAACATCTCGTTTAGGGAGCGCTCCGTGTTCTCCAGCAGCTCCAAAAAGAATTCTGGGGAAAGAGGAGAATAAACAGTGAGATAAATTAACTGTGCTATTTGTATTGCAATTCGCAATTCTAAGTATGATCCCAAATGTGATGATTAAACTGGGAATGCGGTATGTTTGCCATGATTGTGCAAAATACAAACAAGATCTAGGAAAAATAGAAAATCAATTTGGCAGTACCAGATTTTACAATCTTGATTATTGTGTACACAGCAGATGGAAATAAACAATATATCCTTTTTTGGAACGCAGTGAAATTATTGGTAGCAGCTTATGCAGTGAAGAAGGTGTGTGTTTTAGCATTTTGAGGACTTTTCCCATTCAAAAGATATAATGCTTTGTTTTAAATTTTTAATCACTATGGCAATGGTCCTAATTTTCCATCATTCTGAAATGTATAGATAGATTGAATACACCAAACAGTCTGTGATACACATTATCCCAAATAAGAATGGAGAACATAAAGTGTAGTGATATCAAACTTTAACTCGTTTATAAAGGGTTTTCTTCAAGCTCCAGATTAACTAATGCTGATGATGACTGATGGCATAAAAGGCGTGAATTAAATTCTCCACCATTAGGCATCCCTTTAAATAATTTCATGATTTTGCCTCCAATAACCACTAGCTTCCCTTAAAGGCAACAAGCATTCGATTTGTAATGCATTGTCTTTCACCGTGTGCATAATAAAGATTCATTATGATAGACTTTGTTTGCCAAGTTTCCAGCTGTTTTGCATATCCACTTTGGGCAAGTTTCATTTGCTTGGTGACCCCTGTGACTCACCATAAATTTGCAGAAGATAATACTGCATATCACACCATCTGCTATCCATAATGATAGCCCGATCTCTCAAGGACCAATATTAAAATTAAATAGCCTTTCAAAAAACCTGCACATCCAAGAATAAAGTGTAATAGTTCGGGACTATCTGTAGAGTTTCTGAAGGGTACCAAAGATTATGGGATGATTATGTGATAAGTCAGAGCCCACTAATTGAAAGAACAGTGACCACAGAGGCAAAGCCAGTCATAAGAGACTTGAAAAGTGGCAATAATTAAAAATAATGAGCTTTGAGGTTGTAACAGCATGTCAGCTATTAATACCTCGGACGTCAGAGCTACTGGCGAGATCTCCAGTCCCCCAGGCACATATTGTTAACACTGCCCAAGACATTATAGACCTAATAGGTTCACTCACGCAGCATGGCCAGTTTTAGCTACGACAAGGCGAGCCATCTGAACGAGGGTCACGTGATACACCGCCGCCACGTCTCCGTTAAGGGATCCATCGTGCCGCGCTCAGAGCTGTGCACATTAAAGCCACTTATGAGAACGGCACACAACGAATGTAATGGATTCAAAGTGGTCATTAGTGCAGGTGAAATTACAGATGACAGCAAGAGAAACAAAATGGCATGTCTGATCTGATACCTCACCACCATCTATGAAGTTTCGCAGAAATACATTCACGTGGAAAATACTGAGCAGTACATATTGTTTGGGGGTAGAGTTGGCGCTTTGGAAGGTTGGGATGACACTTCTGCCACAACAGATGGAGAATGTTATACTACATTTCAGAGGTGCTAAGTTTAACTCAAATTTGTCGCTGTGCTGTGGAACGGTAAACATGACAGCTTGACATATCAGATCCCTTTGACTCATTTTTACGCTATTAGAATTTATAGTGGCAATGTTATAGGAGTATATTTAGTTTTAGATGCAATGGCACTGTTACAAAAATGACTATATGTTCATACAATATTTATATCTCAGACTTGCCAAATAAATTAAACTGTGTACTTGATCATTTTCAGACTACATCCTTAGTATCATTTTTTTATTTTTTTCTATCAAATGTTAGTGTGTAGAAGACATAGACTGTATAAAAACGTGGACAAAGGGAGTGTGACGTCACCCACAGCGTTCGGCTTCAGTCAAATGAAGCTCATCGAGGTTAGAGCAGTTATAGGGGCCAATTTGGAGCTGAGTTCCATAACTGGAATCCCAACTGCTGGTATCATAGCAACCAAAGAGCCAATCCAGAGCAGGGCTGATGAAGGTAACGCCCCTTCCTGCCGCACCACTGG
>KN471975.1:15030-30432 GCA_000787095.1 Periophthalmodon schlosseri | reverse complement strand
TTCAGCAGGGAGCGGGCGCTTAGCAAAGCTGTCAATCAAACCTGTTGCTAATGCTAGCGGGAGTGACCAGAAAGAAGGCGCCTGATTCGTCTGTTATAAATGTTCATATCTTGATTTACGGACACAATAATGAAATAAAAATACCAGTATCATGTAGCGCGGGTCAATACAAACATTTTAAGACCAAAATGACGAGGCTCACGGCAGCAGTTACAGAGAGAGGGGCGACAGTTTTTCAGCGTAAAGTGAATCGGAGCCAGAGTTGATGGAGCCAGAAGCGCGTCCATGATCTCCTCCTATTTTAGCAGGTTAGCTACGTCCATTTATATACACACTCTACAGTAGAAGAAGAATGGACTATATCATGATGTCATTGTTGAAGTGAGTTCATTATACTACAGTGATTCCACTAATGCACAGACATCAACTTATAAGTACTAAATCAATGCATGAATAAGCAGCCCACATTAGGGGCAGAGGTATGAGGTAATTATGACTCACAAAGTGTACAATGGATCTTGCATTACTGTCAGACAATAAAGTGCTGTGCCATATATAGTGTTTGTCAAATGGTGGTACTGGCAGTGCACAGGGGTCATGAGAGAGGAGTCCAATTAGGTTACTTTACAGACACTTAGGTATGATTTTATTTTTTTCTTCTTCAAACCAATTAAATAGGCTGCTTTCACATGACATCACAATATTCTACAACGCCAGTAGTTTCAAATGTTACAGTGAATTTGCTGTTTAACTGTCAGATTGCAGATTTGTTTACGTGGTTTATGGTTAATACTGTGTCTCTCTAATTACCAGGCCTATCCACACGAAACAAAAACTGTCAAAAAGTTTAGCGTCTTTTCTGTCAGTATAAATAAACAAAAGAGAAATGATTTTCTTTCACAATAGCCTCAGAAAGGAGTGATTGTTGTCAGTTGAAAAGACTTTAAGACATGAGATTAACATTACAGATTTGTGGATCCAGTCCCTAACAAATAACAATAAGGTTCGACATTTCTGTTTTTGATATTTCTTTCAAAAACAGTGAATGTTGCACAGGCCCTTGCTCATCATCGGAAATTATGACATGATCAAATTGTGGAATGTGAATGCAACCTATATTAACTTAAACGATAATGGATAAAATGGTAGGTATGTAATTTTTTTGATTGGCATTCATGTAATATGCCCTGAAAAGACATTAAAAACACATTTAAATACAGACAGTGTGACTAGGCCTGTCACGATAAACAAATTTAGCTTTCATATATTGTCAGGCCTAAGTGTGACTAATTTTAATTTTAATTTTGATATGTTTTGATATAATGCCTCATGTGATTTCATGTTTATTAATTTCTCAAACATTTATTTTATCTGTCTTTATTTATACAGGGAGAGCCCAGTGAGAGCAATTTTTCATGGGCGCCCTGTTCAAATAGAGAAAAAATACAAACAAAAATCAAAACAAATAAGTACTTAAGTCCATTTAAAACATTACAAACAGAGGCAGGTGTGAGTATAAATGTTTGTTGCCAGATTATTAAAATGGCACAAAATGGCTACGATAGTTTTATGTGTGTAAACATGTTGCGGTCTGTTGAGACGCGCTGAAAAAGGCCATTCTTAACACTTATTCCTTTTGACAATGATCTATTTAAAAAAAAAACGCATTCAATGTTTCAATTGAAATAAAATTAATTAGCAGCGTTAGTGTAAAAGTAATCCATTGTTAACGTATACATATTTGACACTTATTTAAACATGGTTCATTAAATTAATTAAATGGAGAAAAGACCATGACTACTTATGAGCCTCTAATTACTCCAGCACCATCTCCAAGACACAGTGGAATGGAATATTTAGTGAAATATTTGACAGTGAGAATAATTGAGGGAGCTGGCATAAATATTTAATAGAATTACTAATTAAGACGTCTGTCCCATTGAATGTCTATGAGGGCTTAAGAGCGAGAGTAATAATGCGGCAAGGAGCAATTCCACTTCGGCTCTAAGATTAATCACAATTGAATCGAAATAGTAATTTGAATGGACGCAATCGCAAAGACTGATTTTTAAGTACCATCATTTCCTTCACAAACAACAAAATGCTGGCCTGGGAACGCCTTGGGGTCCCACCGAAGGAGCTGGAGGAAGTGTCCACTTAAGAAAATACCCTGTCTTCTGCATAAAAACTACTAGCCCTGTAGTTTAAATCTGTAGAAACACGTTCTGAAATGTGATTTCTGAGTTAGTGAGTTCATATTTCTGTCTTCTCCTGGCTGCGTTTAAAATGTGAACTTTGAACAGAATCCTATTATTAAAACATAAATTGCAAATCGAACCGCAACGCTTGTCAGTTTTCCCAAATCGTTCAGCCCTAAATTCCATTAGTCTAACTTGCATAGATTTTAATGATAAATGGGATGTAGGTGGTATCATTCTGCGTGTGCTGGGGTACCACACTGGGTTTCTGCTGGTGATAAAAAACAAATGCCAAGTTTGTGAGGCTCCACAGCTGCACGCGCTCACGGAAAAGCCACTGATGGATGCTCGGTAGATGTCACACGTGTCAGTAGTCTCTCTCCTTCACACGTCTCAGAACGCCAAGCTCCTATTTTAAATCATTGAGCGCGCTGATGGGAAAAAGGCAGGCTGCGTGCTTTACATTTATAAGGGGAGCTGTCTACTGTGTTAGTACATTCGCTGTACTTGAAACACCTTCGGAGGATACCTGAATGAAGACAGAGGAATTCATTATTTATGTGGCCAAAGACTTGACAAGAACTGCGCACACATCTCTACCAGCTCACTAGCACTACTTGCAATAGACTTATAGCCTATCTATGGCTCCAAGATAATCCTTTTGTTGAACGCTACGTTGTATTGTAGATTTGCCAGAAGTAAAGACGCCCAGATACAGACAAAGACTAGCATCAAAACTAGATGCTCATTTGAACAAGTAATGACACTGAAAAAGAATCACATAAACAGGATAAACTTGGACCTTTCCTGAATAGCTTTAGAAAAGTCTTAATCTATATCAGAGCTAATATAAGACCACAGGCATATTAAAGATAAAACTGTATTTTGTGTTGATAATAACAGTCTAACAGTTGGTAATAACAGTTTATTATCACTGTGGTATCAAAATCAGTATTTCAAATTTTAGTAAGCTGGGTCTCTAAAATTATTAGCTAAATATAAACTAAACAAAATTATTCATTAAGAAAAATTAATTTACGCAAGCACGATTAAGTGATGCAACCACTATATTTTAAACATTTTGTATTACAGCTTGAGTATAATTCAATTGACAGATCAATTCAGTTAGCCACGTGTATGTTTTATAATATTGAACCAAACTGAGTCAAATCAAGGTATCACACTACTTCAGAAATGTCCACGGTGACATCATAACTTTTTTCTCGCAAGGTGAAATGCACATCTCCTCAGTACACTTAATGTAAAATGTCATTATTTAAGTGCAATATACTTGGTAACAGAGATTATAATTGAAACGCCATAAGAGTGAGAGCATCTGGAGTGGTCTCAAACAGGGCTGGAGCATGGTTTCTGCAGACTGCGCGGTGAACCTGAGCTGACCTTAAACACCAGCCAAGGTGTGGAGATGTGACTGGAATGACATCAACAGCAAGGACCCAAATGGAAGTTGGCAAGGCAGAATTAATTACTGAGGTCCTGTGAACTGTGAACAGCTGTAACTTAGAAGGACGTGGAAAGCTGCTGTGGCTCTTATTAAAAGTTCCCTACATGTTAAGACACAGCACGTCTTTTTCTCAGAGTTTAATTATGTTGTATTGGATGATAAACCTGTTTGAGAAAATAGCAGGGGCCTTAAATTTTGTTCTAGGCAACAAAATAGAACGAGTCAAGCCAGGACAATTGTGCTAACAACCGCACAACAGGGTTGGGTCGGCTGATCTAAAAACATCCACTGAGTTGTACTGGCCATTTTTAGTAAACAATACAGGATGTTTTTTTTTCAAAAAATGTGAATTTGTCCAAAAATGGTTTACAGCTTGATATCAAATTGTCTTCTCCTTGTAATCTTTCATTCACTCAAGTACCACACACTGCCTGGCTGTAGACTCTCTCATAGCATTCACTGCAGAGGACCTCTTCAAACCGTGGGTCCATCAGCAGCTCGGCTCATTGAACAGGAGGTGTGTGTCCACAGAAGGCTGGGCCAATGGGGGAACATGACAGGCTCACATGTTATTTCTCCTTCTTCCACTATTCTTTTATATAAACTTCACACTCACTGAAACACTCAGGAAAAAGGACAAATAAGTAACAGATTTTAGTGCAAGACTGAGACCTGTGAGTATAATGCAAAAATACACCCAAACCAACATTAGCATTATGAACTACTGAGTGAAGATAATGACACTGAAATGTGATGGTGCTATGTCTTCACTTAGGGGGTTAACTGTTATGACCTGTCAGGTTGGAGTATATCCCAGCACCTATTCTGTTATGACCTCAATCAGGTACACTGCAGACGACTGGCTAATACACACAGAGCAATCACTTAGACGCACAACATAAGATAATGATTCATTCATCATTGATTTAATAAAACTATTTTGAAATCACTTCTTAAGCACAACACTGGACTGCGTTGACAAGCATGCAACTGAAAACAGTACAGAAATCCTTTATGTCTTTTTAAATGTAGTGCTATAATTAAAAATACAGTTAACTGATACCTGTATGCTACGGTCTACGGTCTCCTACAAGTTCCCAAGAGTTTGCTGCTAAAGCTTCCCCTACAGCCCAGCCATACATTTATGCACTTGTACATCCACACTTGGCAGCTGGAAAGTGCTCTATAGCCTTTTATGGCAGGCTGCTCCTCTAGATAAGTGCTTTGCTCAAGGGCACAGTTGTGACAGCAGCTGGCAGATGCTCTCTGGCACTTTTTCTACTGTACATTAGCACTGCTTCTGACCAATAATATGAACAACATCAACTTCTACAACATAACAAATAAAGCTTCTGGATTGCATTTGTAATTTTGTCTAGCCAGAAGTGACAAGTTAAATGAATAGGATACTTTTACAATATTATGCAAGCTAGACTTATAAACAAATATTTGTGGAGTCTAACAGCGCTCAGGGCACAGTTAGCATTTCAGATCAATTGGACACGGTGCACCACTTGTTATTCTGTTTGTTTCCCCGCACCATGCTGTTCTGGGTCAGAGAAGGGCTAACTATTGATTAGCAATTAGGACAAAGGAGGGAAGAAACAGCCATTAACATTCATTTGTCTAATCTTTTTTAGCTTCCCTGTGGTATAAAAACAAACTTTACTGAAGGTTACATGGACTACTTGATATGCAACTTTGTAAAAAGATTGGGGCTGCTCAGGTGTTTGGTGTAAGATGATATTTCTGCATTTGTTCCGCGTTGATCTTGGCACTGACTAGACGATGCTCTCTCAATGTGACACATAGGCTGCGGTGTCAGGCAGAGCGTGGGTTGGCCTACCACTGTCAGCTACAGTAGCACTCACTGCAAAGCCGACGTGCAGAGGAGAATACACATGCTCTGACTCTGTGTAGGAGGCACTCTGGAGCAAGGTGCTAAATAGACGCTAAAAAGCATCTAAATGAACTGGCCCTGTTTGATTGTTAGGGTCTCTAATGAGATGTTCCAGCTACAAAAACAAAAGCTTTTGCAAATAGAAAAACAGAAATCACAAATATCATGTGAATCTGATATTTTAGAGGAAGCAAAATTATTTTTGTTATTTTTTTGGAAGCTTTCTGAAGGAAGACTATAATAATAAAAGCAAATTGCGTAAAGAACAATGTGGGAAAAGACGCCCTGACTGTGTTCACTTTACTTGTTAAAAGCTATCACATGACAAGGCCTTTATCAATAATATAATTATTACTAATGATTATTACAAATCACATTGAATTTATGACAACATATAAAAGTGGTAAGCTTATAAAGACAAACAAAACAGCTAATAAAAATGGACCTAAGACTCCGAGTGAAGTCGTGGGGTTTATAAGTGATGCACACAAATAAACTTTAACACTTGAGAATGGACATTTCTTAGCACAACAGCAGCACTAGCTCTGATGTATATCTGTTACTGCTGAGTGGATATTTGGTGTGGTTTCCTTTTAAAAGCCTGTATTGAGTGTCCCTTATTTCCAGAGAGGTGGTCAGCAGAGACCCTCCTCAGACTGCGAGTCTCCAGACAGAGCTGCAGTGCCAAGCCCTGTACATGACATCTGCTCCTACGCTGATGAAATTATGGAAAATGGCAGTGAATCTCTGGAGGACTCTGGGTGCCTGGAGCCATGCATCTAAGTGCTGCTGGACAAACCCCCACTCCCCCTGCAGCTCCTGACATCCACTATCCTGACAGCCACCGATCAAAATAACACTTATTTATTTATGCACACTTCCTGGAATCACATCTGGCCATAAGAAGAGCACTTTCCTGGAAAAATCAGACAGACATCAGCCCTGCCTTTGTGACATTGAGTTTCTGGGCAAAGTACGATCGTCTGAGCGTTGGATGCTGTAACTCAATAGCATTTGTTTCATATTATAGTTTCAAAAGAATGGGCAGAGGAAGACAAGGCATTGACTGCACCATATTAAATGGCCCTATTAGTCACCCAAACATTTGTTCAGATCAAGGCAATGAAGTATATTTAGACAAATACAAATATCCAATCCTAGCATTGTAGCGGAGGTCTGTATTAGGCTATTCAGAGCAAGGATATATTTAATCAGACATGCATTTGAACAGCATTAAGCTTAAGAGCTGTTGTTGGCTTACTGCATTCGTAAATACAGAGGCTGTGTTTCAAGGTTTACTGCCATTTAACAGTATATTGATGTTGATATTATGTTTGGTTGAGCAATAGTAGTAGTAGCACTGTGCATGTCCCCTACTCTGCTCTTTCTACTGATTTTATTGCTGATGACATTTACAACCACAGAAAACTTGTCATGTAAATAAAGAGTTGCAAGTCAAGACAAGACAAAACACAAGCTACAAAAAAGTCAGTGTAATCTATCTACCAGTGTTTTTACTTCTAGTGTTGGCACTGGCTTTGTGCTTTGTTATTGGTAAAAGTAAAATATGTTTGCTCTTTTCTAAATGCACTCATCACATACACAAAATGGAATCCACATTGAGTGTTAAAATACCAAGCACTATTTGGACAGGGATACAGTATGTTTTACCTGTAGCACTGCGCACAATCGTAGATTTAACCACTGCCTCTTCCCACACAGTGTAATGTAGGGAGCTGGAGGGATTATTATTTCTCATTTAAGGGTAACTAGGAGCCTGGAAGGCCAGCGAGAGGGAGAGGCAGTGCAGGCGCTTCAGTAATGAGTATACTGGCTCCCATAGCAGAAGCTTGGTGTACGCGTAGTGGTCAAAGCAGTCACCAAGGGGCTAAGACAAGATCACACGCTGCACACGATCGCCAAACAACCTTAACAATGAACTGCTTCGCTCTGAACTGCTGTTCCAACTGCCAATCAACTGTGCCAGAAACCATGTTTGTGCAATGCAACAACAGGGCCCTCCACTCCGTAGCATATTGAGATTTGTAACTCTGTCTCCACTTGAGGATGGACAGCTATAGAACTTCAAACAAGTGAACCTTTTCTAATTAATTCGTACAGTCTCTCCCATTTCTGTGACATTTTACTTTAAAATGTTCTATTAAAACAAAAGAAAAGATAATTTAGTATGCTCGAAGCACTGAGTGAAGACAAGACTTACCATCAAAGCGTTTGTGTCTGGAAACAAAGGTGCTCCTCAAATTGTGGCTGGTTTCATCCACTGAAGTCTCAAAGTCATGTTTGCTCTGTTGGCCAAATTTGTCCTCCATCTCCACAGTGCAACATGTGTTCCCCTGCGGACAAACCCGCAGATGCTCACCTGCAAAACAAACACAAAGATACATACATTTCTTTATTCACAGGTACATTATTGTAGAGCACAATTTGTACACAAAGTAATTCAAAGTGCTTTGCAGAACAAGAGGGGTCAAAATCACAATGCAAACAATTATAAACAAATAAAAACATAAATAATCATAATACATTTATTTGGAGGACAAGCCCCTTGAGATGAGCCATCTCGTTTTCGAGGAGGTCCTCAATAAAAATAGTTTTTAAGAGAAGAGAGCAGTCCTTTCAGAGCAGAGATATAGCTTGGTACTAGACCATGGAGGGAAAATCCAAGTTATATACTGACAACAATATTAGTATTAGAATAATGTGGAATGTGTGTGTGTGTTTTTTGTTTTGTTTTGGGGTTTTTTTTTACTGCGACAACGAACATCCATGAAGCAGTCATATAAGGTATTTCTCATCACTATAAACAATTATTTGAAATCAAAATGAACAGTAATAATTATGCTTTTTGGTTTATTAACTCATGACTGCTGAGCGTAAGAAGTCATTTCACTGGTGTTTCTCATTTAGCCTGACAATAAGAGATATTATTGACTAGGGGTTATGAAATTCAAATCAGTGGAGAGAAGAGATAATACATTCGTTTCAAATATTCTCTGTGCCCATTACATAATTGATGACATTGGGGAAATACCAAAGTGAATCAAAAGTTAATGGTCTACATCATTCCATTTTCCACAAGCAGTCACTTTAGAAGAGCATATGAAAGCACAGACTCAGTCCACAACAGCTTTTATTTCTTCATTTCACAGCCTAAAACCAATATGACCATGGGAGGGTGAGCACAACAGGAAATGGAATGAGAATGCAATCCACAATCCACTGATCAGACCGTCAAAGGGGCAGCTGATGAAGGCAGCGCCGAGTGTCCACAATGTGACGGAGATACAGGTCCAATGGAAATGAACTGACTGCGCGTGTGTTTGCCTGCACCAGCTGAGACTGACAGGAGCCCTGAGAGGAGCCAGTGTGGTGCAACATGTGCAGGTGTCACTGACAACACAGGGGCACAGGTTCCTCATTCTCCATTAGTGTTGGATGGTTGACTGAACAACACCGAACAACAAGACAGCTGGTATTTTATGTAGCTGCTTCTTATTGCTTTGTTTCTGCCTCTAATTACATCATTGTGCAATAGAGATTTACTTTAACATGGCTGGACAGTTCTTCAAAAGATATTTTTTTTTATTTTAACAATATTTCAGTTATTATGACTTCTCAACCTACATTATACTGTGTTAATATGACTTTATTTTGTTGGCTCCTCTTACAGCTTTTAGAAACGAGAAGTCATTCATACAAAAAATGCATATTATTTATTACCCAAGTACTGTGCACAGTTTTCATAGGCCTCTAACCAGGGACTTTGTATGTCCTGGATTGGAGGAACGTATCAATCAACAGCAACAAATATATGGCTAAAATCAATGCCTTAGAATCGCAGAAGTCTTGACCTTTGACCCTTGACGTCACATTACCAAACAGTCCTTTTTAAGGCTACAAATGCAGCATCCGCAATTCTAGGTCTTGACCTTGACTAGTAAAAGAAAAATTCAAATCTGTCAACTGGACAAAAAGTTGTAGGAGTGAAGACGTTTGGCTGCTCATCCAAGCCGCTTCTTCAGTTCTGATCAGATCACTGACGGACACTGCCTTATATCTACCTGAAGGGGGGAGCTTACGCAGACGTCTTGACCTTGAATGTCCAAAATGATGAGGGATGAGGGCACCGATTCTGCTTTTTAAGTTCTGATACCAATGATGTCAGATGAATCAGTTGGCAAAATAATAGGTAGCTGAAGCCCTGCTAGACAATGACCCATTTTATCTGCTCCTGTTCTTATCGAGGGTCACAGTAATACAGCTGGGTGTCTCACGCAAGGACACAATGACAGGATGTGCTTCAGGCAAGATTTGATTTGGTCTATAAGGCTGATCAATGACAGAAAATTATTAACTTAAACATATCCATAAACTTAAGCAGGTGACACCAATGGGTCAAGCTACAGGTCAGATCTATGGAGAGGCCCACTCACATTAACAATGCATCCTTAGCAATAAAAAAAAACAAAAAAACATCTGTGATTGAATAAATTCAGGCAAGAAAGGTTTATGCCATATTGTGGAACATTCCAGGCAAAGCAATTACATCTCCATGGAGACAAGCAGGTGGCAGGGTAAAAAAGTTACACAGTGTATTCGCTAATTTCAAGGCTGCTGGAGTGAAAACAGTCTTGCTTACAGTGTGATGATGACATAACAACCAGATTTAAATGATAAAAAAACTGTTTATCACATGAATTCATTAAGATCTTCAATTATAAATATTTTCCCCTGATGTGCATTGCCTACAGTGATTAGTCAAAGAGAAACAGCTGTAAAGAGATGGAAGCTATAAAATCCACATGCAGCAGCCGAGAGCGAGCTGCTTTTAAATGAGAGTGCACTGCGGTGGATTTGCAACACTTTGGTCTGTGCGTACGACAATTTTTGGCCACCGGGGTCTACAAATGGAGATGCAAGGTGGTATTTTGGCCTTGTAAACTTCAACACCAGGAATTTATCACAGACATATCCGCACTCCACTAGCAATACGGTCGCCTCCTTAAAAATACAAAAGGCTAATTAACATTCAGAGACTTTAGAATGGAAACATGAGTCAAAATGTCATTATGTCATTATGCAGTATAGTTATTTCTTATGTTTGATAGTTCAAAGAGATGAAATAAATAAATATCCAACTTGTTATGCTAATTTCTTTTGAGACTTTGGAATGGAAATGATACTGCTGTGGCTCTCCATTGTCTTCTCTGCTAATGAATCATTTAGGACATCTCAAAGTCAGTGTCAGATCATTTAAGACTGAGGCTGCGGCTGGTGACCTACTGTTGACAGTTGGTTAAGTGTATTGCAGCGTTCGCATTTTAATTAGCAAGATATATTGTGTATAAGTGAATAAGTATAACTATTTGTTTACTATCTTTACAAGGAAACATAGGAAATCATTTGTAGAGCAACACTGAGGTCATTTTTCAAGTGCATAAAATGACTTTGACTACTGGAATTTTAACTTTGAATAAGGTTTTTAATTAATTTTCACATTTTTGCCTTTACATGTCTTTTGAGCACAATTGGTTTGCTTTTTGTAAAACCAAGGTTGAAAAATGAGTGGGTGAAAACTGTATAAAAAAGAGCCAAAGAGATTTCTGTTAATATGTTTGGTTAATAGGTTCTTTACAGCGGGGAGAGATCAACACATCAAGTAATTAATTTAAGAGTAAGCCTAAGGATGACAAGCCACTGAGACAATGGTATCCTTAGCTAACAATAATTTAGAGCTTCTGTTTAATATTGCAAGGAATCCTGCAATACTAATCAGGGAGCATGTTACTGGCAAATCCCACTGGGTCTATCTTCAAGTGTGGCCTTTTCATCAGATATGTCAGGGAGAGCCATGGAGGGAAAAAAAAATCAATTTTGACACGACAACCCTTCTGTGCACTCCGGGAGTCTCAACAGAGCAAAACATCACTTAAAAATAAGCCTGCCATTCATCAACATATGGGAAGGGGCTTTCAGGGGACTCGCCACTCAGCAAAGTGCCACGACCTTCTGAGCCAAGGTTAAAATAGTACCACACCATCTATCTCCAGCACCCGCATAGGCAGAGCGCCACACAAGGATTTCAATGTGTCCACGCAATGGCAAAAATCAAACTACCGCGTAATCAGGTTAATATTATTGTCAAATGAAATTGTATTTTACATTTAGTACACAAATCAGCACTGAAGTGATTTGTGAAGAGAGGCAGGAGACAGGTGAAGTCTATTTACCATCAGTACACAACCCGAAGACATTCAGAACGGAGCGCTCATCACTGTGGTAGTGCTGTCCAATCAAGTCTGCTGTGCTTCTATTGTAGGGAGTATTATAACCGTTGATGACGTAGGTCAGATAACAAAAAGGAGATCTGAAGGTGTCCTTTATACTGTATTATGCAAGTTCTTTATATCATAGTGTCACGTCAGAGTTGAGTTCTGTGAGTGGTAAATATTCAAATTTGTACCATTTCTCTTATTATGTTCAGGCTAATTCGATCAAAACTGTGCAACTGTTACATCATTCTGAACCAATGGTTTGTGGCTTTTCTGAGCGTGATAAAACATGAAGTATAGACAAAAAAAAACTGAGAATAAAGTATGAGGTAGACTTTGAACACAATGAACTAATGGCCCACATTGTTCCATTGTTGTAAATGTACTGGACTCAGCAATTACATGTACTACACTCCTTGGTCAGGGAATCGTAATAATCATTGCAACAATCTTTTAGCACGGTTTGGTGTGTTAATTAAAGGCATTGTACCAAAACTTTGCCAGAAACTGATCAACAAATCTCGTTCATTTTAAACTGTAAAGGTCATACCTCACTTTCCTACATTTTGAAAATCAATTCTTCACCACGATTTTAAGTTCCTAAGCACATTTCAGAACTGCTAACAACTAGCCCGCTCACAGCACACCACCCACCAGTACTATTTCAGGGTTTGTGATAAAAAAATGCAAATAATTAGATGCAGACAGTACAGAGGTGAGGTCTGACTTTGGCTTGAAGAGCTGTCTTTACAACATTGTGTGCTGGGCAAATTGGATTTTACATGTAAGAACAAAATGTCTGCTGATTTGTTTATCCAATTGGCGACATAATTAAAAATAGGCTGTGGTCTCATCTTTCAATATTTTTTCCCAATTCATAAAACACAGACCGACATGTCTCTCCTCTTTGTTGAGCCAAGTGCTGTGGCGATATTTATTTGTTACTTTTGTGGCACCGCTATGTGTTTTTTGTGAAAGCCTGACCAAGCACAATGGAAGAGTGATTTCCTCTCATAGCCTTGAAAAAAGAGCTGGGTTCTGGTGAGTTCTAACTAAATATCCCTCCCGGGTTCACCTCTGTGGGCTAATCTCAATCCTCTATTTATCCAAGGCTAACTGCAGGAAGCATAACATCAGCACCCGGACCGTTGAACAAGTCAAACACGCATACATAGTAGCGCATTAACATTCAAATGACAAGAAAAAACAAGTGGCCTTATCTATTGTCACTAACAAACTCCAACAAAGAAACAGGTTGGGGAAAAAAGTGAAAAAGTTGTATTTTAATGAGAAGGATTTATGCATGCACACTGTCATTTATTAGCACCTATACAAGCAGCAGTCGTAAGTTGCAATTACTTTGTGTCACTCAAACCAATGTAATCAAATTGGAGTGTCAGTCAAATCAGGCGGCTTATTATCAGTGCTAATGAAGCTCTACAGACACATTCAAATGCGACCTCCTTCCTCTGAAGATGTGCTCTCATTGTGCTTTTCAGAGGCACCATTTCAGTGTATTAGCATAACGCAGACATCCATATTTTATTATTAGTTATTAAAAACATTTATTAAGTAGTAATACTTTTTGAATCTTCATCAAATCTGTCTGACTTTGCTGTCACTGAAGCTAACACCCCCCAACACCCGTCAGTACTGATGTTCAAATGAAAAAGAATGAATTACATGTAAAGAATTACCAAACAAAGAGTTGGCACATGTTGCTGTATGGTTTCATACAGGACAACCTGGGTGTTTCTGTTCAGGAGATGAAAGTGTCAGTTGATGGAGCCAAGGTAGGCCAACTCTCTCAAGTATTCATCAGTGTACACCTGGCTAAAGAGACACACGGCAGCATATGTGCTCTACCATCTGCTCTGTCCCACCACAAACTTTCAAACCACTCTCATCCTGAAAAACCAACCGTCTGTGTCAACTCGGGTCCTCATGGGTTGACGCACATAACTATGGAAGACTCAAAAATGGCCATTTATTTAAAAGATTTTGAATTTGCTAGATGTTTTATGTGACACTTAATAGGAAGGACGTTGCAGGTACTTCAACTGTCTCACATTATTAGGGTGCATTCACAGTCCTGGTTTGAGCAAAATTACGTCCTGTTGCAGACTCGGTTTAGTAAATGGTCACATTTATATAGAGCTTTTTCTACCTTTCAAGGCACTCAAAGCGCTTTACATCAAGGAACCACTCATCCATTCACACACACTCATACACCAGCGTACGCAGACACTGGAGATGAAGGTACGCAGACACTGTGGGCGAAGGGGGTCAAGTGTCTTGCCCAAGGAGACAATGACAGTATTCATCTACGGGAGCTGGAATCGCACCGCCAACCTGTGGGTCAGTGGCTCTGACTGCTCTACTAATGATGTTCATGTCGGGAGTGGGATTCAAACTTTCGAGAAAAAAAAAAAACATGTTTGGATTTTAGTGGATTTTAATAGTTGTTCAATTTCTTTTTTAAATACAGGGCTGTTGTCTAATTGACAATGATCGTGTGCTAAAACATTTAAATTAGTAACTAATGAGATAAAATAGCCTGTGCACCTTGTTATAAATAAAAGTGTGCAAACATACAGAGGGACACAGGGACAAAAGCCCTATTTGACAACATGAAGGTCATTCTATTGATCTTCACACTGACTGACCATTGCCTTTCTGTGTTTAGACCTTACTCCCTCTGATTCCACGGTTTCTCCCTGGGTGCCTTCCTCTCTTTATGCGTGTTAAACTGAAAAGGAGGCTTGAAGATGCCTTGAATCATCGTCCAGCCTTATTGTCTACCCTTAGATGTAATCATTTCCAACAAGGACAAATTGAGTAAGATAAGCTTTCCATCTGTCAGACCTACACAGAGCCATCTCAATTGAAATGCAAACTACAGTCTTGGTTGTGTCTCATTTACCACTCTACACAATCATCTCAAATGCATTTTTAAATTTTATTTGCAACGAATACACATTCATAAAGTATCCTACTGACTACGGAATGACAAGAAAAGGTTGCAGATAACCGTCCTCTGGGATATATATGCAACAAAAGCTTAACTACTGCACAAGTCGGAGCTGTGCAAACATAATGAGTTTGATTACAGGATAATTGCGGAGGACGCAAGGAGCTGTTCTATAAAAAGGAGGTTAGCTGGAGGTTACTGTAACTCACATTCCCATCAAATACGGATGAGCTGATCCGGGATGCTGTCAGAAGTCCATCACGCGTTATGTAGGTTGGTAGGGAGCATGCATTGGCTCCAGGTCACATGATCACTGACTAACTGACATATGGGGCCATACAAGGAAATAGCATTATCTGCGAGAAGATCTGAAAAGATCAACGGCTGCAAATGAAACATAAGGATCTATAAATCTGTGTGTTCCTGGCAGGCTTTTTCTTTACACTTTTAATAACATCTCCAGGGGATCGTGATCTTTTATGCGCTCACCAAAGTTAGATCCAACATCAGTCAAAACTGAAAGACACTATTTCTATCAGACTTAAGGTCATGTCACTAGTCATAATGAAAGGCTG
>KN471975.1:0-14940 GCA_000787095.1 Periophthalmodon schlosseri | reverse complement strand
GCGAATCCAGAGCATGTATGTGTGTCCTTGGGTGAGCGAGGACAGGTTCAAGTAGAAAACGAATTCTCAGCAACATAAAACACAACGCAATAAAAGCAACACAGTACAATGGTGTGATGGTACTCTTCATCCTCCGGAGAGTCAGCGTGAAGGGAAAAAGGACAGGAAGAAAGATGTTGAAACGGTTTCCGGCTCCAAAAGTATGTGTCAGTTTTGTGGGATATGTCACAATATGCCACGCTGTACGCTGGGTTGACTCAACATGCTGCTGTTTCATATTGAAATATTTTTTAAATGAACTAAAAAATATGTGCTTTGAGGTTAGAGACTTAAATGCACAACTGCCCTCGCTTATCGTAAAAATAATTTGTGAGGAAATTCAAGGTTAGGACAGAATCATTTCACAAGCAGTATCCATTTGTCTGAATATGTTTTATGCTGTATTTGATAGAAATTGATCTGTTTGAGAGTAACATATTGTACCTGTGTACCCATTTGTACTGCTTAGTAGAAAATGAAATACATAACAGTATGACGCAATTCAGTGTAGGACTTGCGTTACTTTAGCCAAAAGGCACTCCCCAGTTAAACCGACTGTGCTGCACCTGTAAATGTGACTTAACTTCCAATGAACGTGTAAATGTAAAATTGGTCATTACAGAGTATGGGCTATGGCTAAAGGGGGTTCTTACACTTGTGGTAGCCAATTCTAACTGTCCCCAAAACTTTAAAGATTACATCTGCATATTCTGGGCTATTTGAACAAAAGATGACTGCAATATTCTTTTAGTTATGCATTAATTTGAGAAAGATAAATGCACGAATAAAACTCACAATATGCTTGACCTCTGGGGGATAATACCAGTGGAATATTCATGTGAAAACGTTCTGCAGGTGCAACAGTATAATTACAACCAAGATTAATGTATGGGTTTCTGTAACATGGCGGCATCACGTTTAGCAGTGACAAGCACATAAACATAATCAACATATGTAGCACTATGCCTGGCTTGAATATTTATTGAGTAGCATGTAATAAAAAGCCCTGTGGAGGTATGAGAGGACCCAAGTGGATATTGGATACACATGAGCAGCACGCCTAGCAGCCCAGAGAAAGACAAGGCACGCTCCCTCTCCAACGTCAACTGGTGAAGTGGAGCGTGGTAGAGCGGCGCCCAAGGTAACAGCTGGTGGTTGTGTAGGGACCACCGGAGTCCAGAGACCTGTACTGATCACTCGCTTTCACTCTATGTTTAGTTTAAAGACTTACTGACTTACTGACTGCAATGCTTTTCACATGCCCTCTGGTGGAGCGAGGGAAAACGAGCACATAATGTAAAGGAGGATTTGCTAATGTTGTTAAAAGGACCGAAAATCAGATACTAAAACGAGGCTAAAACTAGTATCAAAACTAGATACTTATTTGAGCAGGTATCGATAATAAAAAAGTCACATTTACAGGACAGAAATGAACTTTTCCTGAATAGCTTTAGGCTGATCTTGAGTTATGTCAGAACAAGTATAAGACTACGTAGACTAGTTTACGCCCATGGACCACTATGGAACCCACCTGGACGACTGAGGGATTACACAGATATAACACCACATGGAAAGGACTACGATTTAATGTTGAGTGTTTTTTATTATCATTGTGGTATCGGAATTGAGTATCGAGTCTATTCCTTCGAATCGAAATCGGAGTTTGACATTTTAGTATCGTGACAACAGTAGTAGCTGCAAGTTCTAGGTCTGGTTAAAATCTGATAAAGCAGTTCTCATCTTCATTTATGAGCTTAGTTTATTGGCTACTTGTTTGGTCTTGCAGGCCACTTCAACAGTTCACTCTTTGGCAATGCAATCTCCAAGTTATGAAACCACAATTGTATTATACATTTGAGTAACTTGGTAACTTTTTAACTATCAGCAATCTATTTTTCTATCCATCTCTTTACTTGTCTGAAGCTGGATTCTGGTTGCAGCAGTGAACCTGTTGCAGAAGTACTTTGGCAGGCTACTTCTAGTGTTCTCACGATACTAAAATTTCAAACTCGATTTCCATACTAAGGAATTGACTCAGATACCAGTTACAATACCACGATGAAGTTAAAAATGCTCCTTTTTTAGCAATAGAATGTAATTTTCATGCACAAAATTATATACTATAATAAATCATATCAATACTTTCTTTATGTTACCATGAGATCTTACACTTGTTCTGATAAAGCTCAAAATCATACTAAAACTGGTCAGTATGATTCGTTTTATTACAGGTGATGGATTTGAACCCATCGCTGTATGAAAAAGTGGGTTGGCCATCACTGTCTGTTAGAAGAGAACAGCACTGTATGAAATGTATCTATAGGGGACTACTTCAAAAACTGCCAGAACACCTCACCTGCTTGTTAATCATTGATACCGGAACATTTAATACCGGATCACATGACCGCATAAGGCTAAGGACGAGTTGCACCAAAACTGAGATGGGAAAGAGGGTTTTAGCTGTTTTGCTTCACAAAAATGGAATACACAAAACCGGATATGTTGGTGACACAATCGCAATTTAATAATCGGATAACAAACTTTTTTCCACACACCTGCCCCTGTTTTTAATGTTTTATATGGACTTGTATACTTGTTTGTTTTGTTTTTTTCTTTGTATTATATTTTAAACAGGGCACTCATTGGGGATACTTACTGAAATGAGTATCTAACGTCAATATTAGCTTTTGTATCAATTAGTATCTGATTTTCGATACTTTTGACAACTACAGCTACTTCATATTGATGAGGCTCAGGAACAAGCAGCATCCATGGTCTGTAGCAACAATGTCAACACCACATATAGACTTGGCTGTGAAATAAACACGTTGTTCAATCTTTCAGTTTTTACCTATTTGTCACCATCACTAAGAACAATGTGCTGAAGGTGCCTTAAATAGAACAAACTCCAAAACCAAAGTATTCCAAACTTACAAAACTGAACTCAATTTTCAAATCCTGTAAAAGTAAGAAATCTCTCCGATCGCACATCACGTCTAGTCAAACGGCGTCAACAAGACAGTAGTGGCAGATTCACGGCTAAAGATAGATCCAACGACAGCACCGCGGCATTCAAGGAGCTTTGTTTCGTGATGGCTAGGTTTTGACAGGCAGATGAGGTGTCGGGGTAAAAAGGCACCCGCCCAGAGCCAAAAGCTGATCCTGCCTTGTGTCAATGAACAAACTCTAGAAGCCTACGCAACGTTTGTGATCCTGCATGTTTCACTGGCAAAAGTGATGATAAGAATTGTTGTGTTTTCTGGCAACCGTGCAAACAATAGAAATCAAAGAGGGTTTCTGATACGAAGGCCCGAGATATAGATCTGACATGGATGAGAATTATATCAGATATCAGAATAAATTCAAAGCATGGAAAAAATACAACCACATATGATTCTATTTTTATAACACAAAATGATGTTCCATAAGAGATAATGATTCAAATACATTCAGAGCAGATGTGTGTTTATGTCAAGTTCACAGCTGAGAATGGAACGACTGTGTTCCAGCAGCTGTGGGTTAGGATTTAATTGGACAGTTGTTGACACGATGTGATAGATCAAAATAACATCTATTCAATCTTGCGCTGACAAGGGAGCACACATTCCTTCAGATTTCAAATGATTTTTAAACCATTAAGCAGCGATTGTCGAGCGGCCTTCTGAGAATTGCCTCACTTCTCGTAATTCACAGGAGATTTATATCAGCGAAGCAATGAAAAAAAAACCCATTCATTTTCCGTGGTTCGGTCGTTCGGTTACGTCAGATGCTCATCAGGAAAATAATCAAGAGGTGCTAGGCGAATATGAACCCTGGCACAGAGAGCGGTTAGGGGATGGGGAAACGTCAACAGTTGAATGAAACTGCGCTAACTGAAGTCACATTAATAATAACTGCTCGGAATATTTAGAGAATAGACAGGTATTGCCTCTTTACGTTGATACTTGAATTAAATAAACTGCAAAAGAAACTATAAAGAATAACATAAGTCAGCTACATACATCTCAAAATCTGAAGCCCAGGCCGTAAATGTTGATTGAAAAATACACAGTACATTTAAAGATGCACTATGTAAGTCTGTGTAATCCCTCAGTGGTCTGGGTATGATCCATAGTAAAAGAAAAATCCAAATCTGTCAACTGGACATTAGGGGCCTGAATGATTATGTTAAGTTGACTCAGGCACAGTTCACACTTGTAGCTAATTAGACCTAGCTAACAAACAGAAACTGTAAACAATAGGTGTGTTAGTTTCAGTGTAGTTAGCTCCTCCCTCCAGACAGATATAAGGCAGTGTCCACCATTCATCTGAACAGAAGTGAAGAAGCGCCTTGGATGAGCAGCGAAATGTCTTCACTCCTACAACTTTTTGTCCAGTTGACAGATTAGAATTTTTCTTTCACTACACACTATATAACTTTTCTGATAGCTGGTCCACCATATTATTGCTTTGCCTGGATGTATGGCATTAAACTTCTTCCATGTCCATTGCATGTATTCAATTCCAGGTGCTTTTATTGCTAAAAAAAAAAACAACAACAAAAAAAAACCACAGTGAGCGGTCTCATCTCTCCACAGAGCTGACATGCAACTCGCTTGTCTCAATGGAGTTAGATAAGTTTATTGCCATAGTGTGGAACTTACCAAAGCAGCAAAGTCTTCAGTGAGACAAGCAGGGGCAGACCTTCCAACAGAAGTTATAGTTGACCTTTAAGTGGTCACACATAGACTGACTCTGATTCATTTGGATATTTAGTAGAGAATGAACTTAGTAAAGACCTTGAACACGATGTTCCCTGTACATAAATAATAACGGCTTTACTATGCACCAGACCACCTCTTAAATGTACAAAGACTGTATCAAAGTTTTATCCCGAGAGTGTTATTGAACAGCAGAAAGTAGGATTTAAACCTCGCTCAAGGCTAAACACAGAATAAACAGACAGCTTAGGTCACGTACAGCACTGGGCTTTAGAAATATTATCCACAAAGTTAGTGCTATAAAAAGAACTAGACCCTCAAGATCATTCACAGCCAAAAAGAAATGTGAGCACTTACACATTTACATCAGGGAATCTCCTTTGTACTGTAGCCTATACACTACATCACACACTGCATTCATTAACTGTTAACGCAATTAGGAGGCTGCCCATTAAGCCAAAAGAACATAAGATAATATAATCAATTGGATATGTTTCCTCATATCAAATTCAAAAGATTTCCATTATTCAATCTCTAAGCTTACAGCTAAGGTCAAACTCTTGTCAATATTATCTATGGAATACATTTCAAGGCGGCTATAACAGCCTATGGCAAAATGACTTTTTATGATATTTGAAAAGGTGTAGAAAAGAACCAAGAAGGCGATTTCAGTGGGTGAACAAAAACTTATAACTAAGTATTGATTTTGTTCAACACTGTAATGCTTGTTTGGCGTGACTCTTAAAATGCAGGAGGTCAAATGTTTTAGAAATGATTAGCACTAACCTTCAGGCCTAAACAATGTAGACAAAGTAAGTTTATTGTACTTTTGGTATAGAGCAGAAACCCTACAAGCTCTAACCTAACTTTGTGAAATTCATTACTGTATATCTGCTGCATTTTATTCAACATTTAATAAAATTGTCCATGACTTATGTGTAACAGAGCTTATTTTGTCCTAGTTTTATATATGATTTAAATATTTATTGGATTTGCTGCTTTATCGAAAAGTGGATGTGTTTAATTTCCATCTTGTGAAGTGGCAGTGACTTTCACAATCTGTCAGAACAGAATAAACTATTAAAAAAATTATTCTGTGAAAAGTCTACTATGTCTACTATATCTGCGACATTAAATAATAACAATTCAAAATATAATAATAAATGTATGCACTTTTTAACGCTTAAGAACAACTAACAAGATCTGAGCACCTGTTACAGCCTCCTATTGTTCACCCATACTCTGCAAGCAGCGCGTGTGGGAGGACAGGCCCTTTTGTTTACATCTCAACTACATGTAAAACTGCGAAACGCTCAACAACTCGAGGCACAGCTGCTTCATTAAAAACTACTGTCTGAAAATATACTCCTTTGAAGCTCAAAGTTACAAGAAATATCACAACTAACGCTAAGTAGCATAGTCCAGTTTACGAATCTACAAATTAAACCTGACTGATCATTATGTGTTTTCAAAGTTAATTTTTGTGTTAAAATCATGGATGAAGCGTTATTGAGCCACAAAATCTAAAATTATCATCATCAAATAGTAGGGGGAAATGTTCCTTAGTTGTACATGAGAGCGCACAGCAAAGAGTAAATGAACTGTAGAATGGGGTATCAAAGAGAGCCACTTCATTTCATAGCTTTTGATTTTCAACACTATTATTTTGTAATTTAGCCATAAGTAAGCAGTAATGAATGGGGCTGTTTGTATTCTTTCTGATTAGCCTGGGCTGATTCCTACTGTTGTGCTGCAGGCTTCAGTGCTCAGACAGTGGTAGGACAGGCAGAGCGGAGGCAGCTCTCAGAGGAACACCCGGTGAGAAGGCCCATCACGAGGCCATTTTGGCATTCATGAGCATGATTGATGACACCGAGATGGAGGCAGCGTTTGAGAAATCCCCTCCGCGCCTCGGGAGAAAAATGATGATTGTTTGGAATCTTCCCCGATAGTTCCCCCCTCTGCTTCTCTCTACGACGTTACATTACATTAGAAATACTGCCAGAGACTGTACAAGGGCAACACATATGAAATGCGGAAAGTGCAGCGATGTTGTAATACGTCGGTTATTAGATTTACGATAAGGTAAATATGCCACGGCTCATAAAACAGAGGCTTGAATCAAAGCACGCAAAACACTAAGCGATATGGTCATTTTGAATACATTTAGGACATTTAATGGCTGATAAGTACACATACTTATGCAGTATATTAGGCAGATTTAGTTAATTAAGTTATTAAGTCATCACAACAAACACTGTGATAATCTGATATTGGTATAACAGTGTTTATAGCCTTAATTAATTCCCAGTCTCTAGGAGGGCTCAAGAGTGATCAGATGTCACTAAATGCAATGTTAAATAGATAAGCAATAGTAAAAAAAATGAATAATAAATGTCCTTACAGTGAATATGCCAAAAAGACCAAGTAGAACACAGCAACACACTATATTCTATCCCTCTATCCACACACAGACACAGACACAGTTTACATATGATCACATGACTGACGTTTTGGTAAATGGTCACATTTTTATATAGCGCATGTCCACCTTTTAGCCACTCAAAGCACTTTACATCAAGGAAACACACACCCATTCATACACACTCACACACCAGTGTACACAGACACTGTGGGCAATGTGGGTTAAGTGTCTCGCCCAAGGACACAACAACAGCCTTCATCTGTGGGAGCTGGAATCACACCAGTGGATCTGAGCGCTCACCCAATGATGTTTAGAGCGGGATTCGAACCGCCAACCTTCAGATCAGTGGACAAACACTCTACCAACTGAGCTACTGTTTTCAATTCCAAAAAATAGAACTAAGTCAGTGAACTTAACTTTTCGAAATGCCTAAAAGTTTGAACCCCCATAAAACCCATGTAAGCCCTATATATGAGTGACAGAAAGGTCACTGTGCTCTGACAATACATCACGGCTATACTGGCATGCGCCGCGGGGGCTAACAAAGTCACTGGGTGCTCTCCTCAGTCAAAGGCATTCCCGTTTAGCCCCTTACATGACAGTGAGACGCACACACGGCTCACCTGAACAAGATATCGTCTGAGCGCTCATGAAGGCAGCCAACGAACACATAAAACATCACCACCGTTATTTCTGTCCCATCTCCATCCTCTGACTGAAGTAAACAGAGCTGAGGCGTCAGACGACATGTTAGAAGTTAGATGTAGACGTCTGCCGAGTGACTCACTTTCCCTCTTCAGTCAGGGGAGACACAACACGCAATGTGAACTTTAGCTTTAGGAACTTCAGGATTTAATAGACAAAGTTAATTGGTTTTTGAGGTAAGAATGAAGCTATCCAGGAGAAGTACTTTCACACAGTTGACATATTTCCTATTTGGCATATGATTTCGATTGACAAGCCAAAAGGAAACTGATACATACAGAGAGGAAAATAAAAGTAGATTTAAAATAGAACTTTCAACAATTTAATGGGTGACAGAGATTTTGACTAGAACTGAGAAGCAACACATCTATTTCTGTAAAACTGAGAGGCAACACTCTATTTCTATTGACACTGTACTAGTGGAGATGCAAATTTGATTTAAATACTATAAGGTGATCCAAGCCTGGCCTTTTGTCCATTGTAAGTGCAGGTGTAACATATGTTGCAAAGTGGAGAATATGGCCATTGTTGTTTTGTAGATATGCAAATTAAAATACCGAGTATATATATCTAGAATGAAATTAAATTACCTAAAAAAAGAGACAGAAACGTCTCTAGTATCTCCCAAACAAGGGTATAAAGTAGGAATGTAGCCGACGAAATAAATTCTTGGTTGACTAAAGACATGTCCCGTCGATCGATCGGTCGTCTACAAAGGGGGCGGGGCAAGAGTTTTCAAAAGTATTACATATATCTGTGTATTTGACCCAAACTGCACTCACAAGTCTACAACTACACGAGAGTCTAGGTAAAAACATATGCAAACTTTTATGCAGAAAAAGAGAACTAAGAAACAATGTATTTATACAAAGACAGATTAAAGTTGTAAATCGTGAGTTTTATCTGCCTTTTTGCATATCAATACCACAAATAGCACATCTCACTTACTAACTTCTCCTTTCTGTTTCTGTCCCACGTAAGTCATGATAAATGTAAATTTTGATCGAATAAGACTAAGACAGGCCTAATTTGAAGTGATATTTCTGCACTTTTGTAGTCAACTTTATGGTCCATTAATGTATTGAAACTAAAAAAACACACTGGCTAAAGTTGTTCAAAATAATCTAACACATAACAATGTGTTTATTTATTTGTCTTTCTAATCACTTCTCTGCCACTGGCCTGAGTGTTTCCCTGTGGCTCTGAACTTAAAGCCGAGTTACCAATCACCAACAAGTGTCTGCCTCTCTCAGACAAAAAAGGAAAGACGGGCAATCCTCCTACCTTCTCGCTGTAAGGCAGACGCCCATCGGCTACTGTGCAGTGTATTTTGAGAACAAGTATTAGACTGGACATTTGATCTGATGTCTGACACAACCTTCATACACTCACCAAGGAGAGGCAGTTTACTCGCAGGTACCACATATTGCGTCAATAATAAATAACGAACCGCAAAGATGTGCGGTAGTGTGAACACTGAAAAACTTTCAGCGCCCTCCTGAGGTTTGTGTCCATCGTAGCAGATAGTCGAATGCCTCCAGTGTGGCCCGGTCATCCGGCAGAGCCATCACACTGAGCCTGGCCTCTGGAGTTACCGTACCAATGATGTCTGTAAACTTCAGGTGCTTATAGGATCTCTGCCAATAACACCCACTCTATTGCTGTTATTCCACCTAACCAGTATCCTTCTGTTTGACCACACGCACTGTCACAAACTAGAATCTGTGCTATCGGTACCATGATGCACTCGGGCATGTGCATTCGCGGCAATAAAACGACCAACTGCCTTAGCTGAGTGTTTGTCTCGAGGGCATTTAACAGCTTCACATTAAAATCAAACGTCAATCTGGCATCACCTGATCCAGCCTCTCGTTTATGAAGGAATTCGAGATCCAACAAATAACATCCATTTAACACGCACAGCTATTAAGCAGAGGTGGACTGCTAACATGAAGAATGACATTTCCCAAATCATCAGTGAGTTAATAGAGTGTGATAGCAGCTGTAAGGCAACAACAGGAACAATAAGCTCTACACAGACACTTGAACCACTCCCACAAGAACCAAATCATCTCAGTGCTAGAATATTAACTCCCCGCTAATGTCGTCTCCATCAGCCACACATGTTCAACTCCCGCTAGGCCAATCTTAGCTCGTGGTAATATGTAGACCCCATGAGAGGGATATGCTTGGTAATCTATCAATAAAAGAACTAATTCCCAGACACGGCACAAAATTCAATCATCATTTTTCATCAATTTAATTTCATTCAGCATTTTGACCCAAGGGATTCTGTAAAACCCCGGGCTTCTGAAAAATATTTCTCAAATACAACAACTCATCACCTCCTGAAAACAAGACAACCATCATTTCATGTAAAAATGTACTACATCATTACCCAAAGCATGTGTCCGTGTCACTCGTTTGAGGTTGCTTGAGTATTCCTTTAACTCTAGGCAGCATTTTATTAGTATTCTGCTGAAGGACATGCCCATCGTGGTGTGAATCTGCTGAGGTGTTGATAATGGCTTGTGTCTCTGTCAGACCTATAAGGTTATGCCTCATTCAAGCCTCTGATCAAACAGACAGTTATTTAGAATGACGTCACGGGGAGATGTGAGAGAATTGAATTTTTTCCCTCATTTGGGAGATTAGTGATGATGTCAGGGACGCAGCTCCAAAGGGTTTAATCAGATGGTTATTCAAGCCGCCTCTGAACAGGTGCGCCTGTTATCAAATATGCAGCCTTTACGTGTGCCAGCTTCACCCTTTTATAGAGGAATCAGTGGCTCTGAAGCATAACAATGAGGTCCAGGGAAGAGAGGGGGAGGGCACTTAGCATAGTTTGCATACTTTGCCTTGAATCTAAAAGTGAAATATCAAAATATGTGTGTATGTATATATGTCGTATAGCTAAAGATTATGGCAAAGGGAGGTAGATTTAAACAAATGTATTCATCAGAAAGTTTTTTTAAAATTAGGATTATCAAGTCATTCAAACTTCATACTAAACTTCACAACAATAATAGGTTCTTATAAGACCTTTATGTATTCTTTCAGTTTTTAATGTTTGTGAGTTGTAATAATGTTTTTCAACGCTGTTTTCATTTAATCTATGCCACGGTACAAAGTTAAATGAAAGGAAAACTTCCTTAGCTTCCATAATGGTGACTGTTGTTATGTGGTTTAAATCTTTATATCTGCCTGGAAATTCCTTTAAAACTACAGTTTATATCCATACTGCATTCCAGACTTGGCTCAGTGTGACATTTTTAAATTCCCCTAAATCTAGGAAAATATAAGCATTTAGTTACATTTGTAGGCATGTACATTTTTCCAACTCCAAACTGCTGCAAAGATGCCGGCACACCTTATCAGTTCATTTTCCATTTTCTCTGGGCAGAAGTTAATCTGCAGAGTTGACCGTTCATTATCTCTGCTTGGTTAGCACAGTGAGAGACCTCTACTGGACAAGGAGCATTTAGTCGCAGCTGTGGCTAAGAGACTTCTACTCACACATGGTATTGACGCGCGGAGCTCACATAATGGGCTGTATGTTAGGCCTCCTGACAATACTGTGCTATCAGGGCCGGCTAATTACACTGGGGCTACCTCTTTATTGAACTAAGTCTAATTTATTGTGCCGGGACAGTCCATTGTGTAAATTATGTTGTTTGTGCCTTATAGGTGCAGGAAGGTTGTGCAAAGACATTGGTAGAGCAGGTAATGATAATGTACTTTGATTAAATGTAGTGAATATAATGCATAGAATATACCATTTATAACTTCTTCAGAGGGTAAATAGAGCGTAAAGGCCGTGCACAGGATTGTGAATAGGTTGGATGAATCAGAAAATTCAAATTCAAACTATGAATATGTGAATAGTGAGTGTCGAGTACGACTGAGGGGCAGAATGGTTACAATTATCCAGATAAATGTATGGTAATTATCTGTGTATTATAAAAGTTTGAAAATACCACAGATTCATATTTTGAGGCCATAAACTTATATATTGAGAAAGTGACAGGTGGTTGAGTAGCTGATTGTGTTATTTCCTGTATCATTAGGACGCAGCCGAGGTTTCTAAACCTCTTTATAGAGCCGTTGTAAAAAGGCTTCTGCCCAGTAATTTGGCGTCCTTTTTTGGCCATAATGCCATATCTGCTTTACAACTTTTCCACCCAGAGCCATTATCCTTTATGACACACATGCTGCTAAACGGCTACCCCAAATGCCTGTTATGGGCGAGTGTGGGCAGGTGGACAGAGCGATTAAGCGCTCAGACAATGTCCTGTCTCCTTACCTGGGACCTCCTGGAGAGGGACGTATCCAAAGCTGAAGCCTCTGCTTGCACATGCCTCCCGCACCTCACTGCAGTTACGTGCTTTCAAATCTGCCCTCGCTGCAACAGACAGCAAAAAAGTGCAAAAAACAGTCTCTAGTCTGACCATTGTTGACTTGTTCAGAGATCCGCACTGATTGCCCTTCTCTGTGGTGTTTTGGTTGCTGGTTACAAGTCCCTCCACGGATCACCTGCAAGGACTTGATAAAGCGGTTATTGGTTGAAACTTCACTAGTGGTGGTTTACCAAGACATGTCTGTCAAGTCAATACGGTTCGTGTCCGGAGCCGAGATGAATTAATAAATCAAGTCCCCGGGCGCGGTACAAAAGCAGAGAGTGCACGTGCAGGTGCCACATGAATCCGCGCGGCGCCTTTCACTCAACTTCGCGGCGGAGCAGACGAAGCCCTGCGCTGGCTGCTGTGTTCAAGTCAAATGCTGTGTGCAGAGGGAGCGCTCAGTGTTCACATCTGATGCACCGCGAGGCAATGGAGGGCGGAAAACATGGCGCGGACGCACTGGAACGGGTCGTGCGCACCGCGGTAGACACAAGCCCAAAATTCAACGCCCACTTTTAATGTTCTTAGCATACTATTACATATTTGCTGAGGTAATTATGTAGAACCCACCAGAATAAAGTCAGAATAATAGCCACTTGGCATCATGTTTGTCTGACCATGTTCTCCAGGCAGGTTCATTTGAAAAACTCGTTCAAGTGTAAATTGCGCGCGTTTTCAGTGCCTGTTTATCTAGACTTCTACTAAAGGAGCGCTGGCTATGAACTTATGAAGGTAGGCTGTTTGTATAGGATAAATAACATTCCATACCTCTTTGTTAGATTGACGTAACAAAGCCTACCTTCCAGACTTGATCCAAGAAATGTGCCATTAAAAAGTTTAAAATTGCTCCCAGCCCCATTTGTTGAGCTTCTCTATATCAATCCGCCTTTCATATACAGATCCCATCTGCTATTATTTGCAGCAAAAAATGCATTTAATCGCCTATATCAAGGCTTAATAAAGCATGATCAATATAATAGGCTAATTACAATCGACCATATTTCATTTATTTGCTTATACAGGCCTATATATTGACGTCATAAATGTAAATGATGAGTTCTGTATTTTCCAGTTCATTCAATATCAAAGCAAAAGCCTGTGCTGAGGAGAATCAAACACGATTAACTGAGAGGATACAATGGATGTGATGAGGAAGGCCAGGAGGCAAGGCTTTCATGGCTTTATTGATTTTGGAAGACCGGGATCCTTCGGTAGATCAACACTGGATTAACACGGATGCCACTGCCGACAGAAGAGAACCCTATCGGTATGAAGAACCACATTTTATGCAGCACCGCATTTCATGGTGCGACAGTGGGGGATTTCAACAACAAAATCCACAGGTGGAAGTTTAGAGGCGAATCAGGCAGCTGAAGAAACCCTTTTATTAGGTGTCAGTGTTGGATATGATGCATTGCTCTAGGCCTATATGTGGAAAAATACTATGCCAGTGAGAATTGTGCCGTTTAAATGTCAAAGACTGAAAATATGCATGAAAATATGCATGAAAATATGCATGACATCAGACTCATTCTGATCAGTGCAATGATCAAACTGCATTGCAAAGGTGCTGTCATTTTGAACTGCTTTACTCTTTAGTGCAGATCAGAGGGTCCTGTGTTCTTTAGTATGCCCCAATCAGGGCTGAATTGCATATTTTAGATGCATATATAATATTTTAAGTTGTAATATTGTTATATAGCTCACATAGCATAATTTAAATTGATAAAGTCATTTTTTAAGGTTTTGAAGAAAAAACTAAAATAAACTGCCAGTGTCAATAAGGTGACTAGGGCAGTTTGTGGTTTGTTTTTTTGTTTTTTTTGTTTTTGTGCTGTAAAAATCATTTGGGTCAAAAAATTGCTATGAGGCTGGCGTTGAGCAATGAGAGCACTCAGACTCACGTTTTCATTAGTGCCCCGTTAAAATACAGAACAATACAAACAAAACAAATAACATAGGTCTATTTAAAAGAGGTGCAGGTGTGATTATAAATGTTTATCACCACATTATTCAAGTGCATTAGTGGCACCACTGTATCCAGTTTTGCATGTCCTTGTCTCCATTTTGGGGAAGCAAAATAATCAAAAGTTCTACTGCGGCCAGTTTTTAGACATAGACAGTCATGAGATCTTGTATTAACATTTCCCATATCAACAAGTGAGATATTCAGGCATCAAGTTGTCCCTTATAAATACATTTTATACAGTGTTGTTCTCTTGTGACAGATAGTGATGGCCAATCTACTTTTTCATAGAGTGTAAAGTGATGGGTTTTAAATTCATCACTTGTTATGAAACGAAGGGCTGAGTGAAAGAGTGGATATAATTACCTGCTTTTAACTGTTGACTCCAGGAAATCTGCAGTTCTTTTGCTTTTAGACTTTTCAGCTGCCTTCGACACAGTAGATCACAGCATCCTTCTGTCCTGCCTGGAGACGCATGTGGACATTAAAAGTACAGCACTCTGTTGGTTTGGATCCCGTCTGTCAGACAGGGTTTTCCTGTGAGCCTAGGACAGTACTGCTCCTCTGTGTGGCCCCGTGAGTACGGTTTGCCCCAGGGTTCTACATTAGCGCTGGCCCTCTTCACTCTGTACATGCTTCCCCTGGGTGATGTTTTTAGAAAGCACAATGTTGAATTTCATTTTGCAGATGACATTCAAATATATC
>KN471974.1:25118-40492 GCA_000787095.1 Periophthalmodon schlosseri | reverse complement strand
CTATTACTTCCCTCTCATTCATTAAGCCCCTCTCGGGCTAAGTGCTAGCTAAGTTACAGAACAATACGACGACAAACACATTATGAATTACCGCGCCGGCCGCTTCCTGTTCCAGTCGCAGATACAGAGCGCATTCCCCCCCAAAAAACATTTCTCAAAACGAGAGCGGACGACAGCTGCGATACGTGTGGGCTGCTCGCGTGTAAATGTTATGACAAAACAAAGATGCTATCGGACGCGCCAAATCCATCACTGTCCACTAGGGGGAAATATGGCGACCTCTTCTATTGTGATGTCAGGGAAGATTTAGACAGTGTTGAGATGTTTTTTGACAAAGTGAATGTAAAACAAAAACGCTAACTGTAGAAATGGCTGCATTAGCGAAGACAAAGCTGTTATAGCATATTTCAGAATATATTTTATACATGGCAAAAGTTTGGACACACTTCATTCATCACTTTCATTTAAGTTTCTTCTTTATTTCTATGTTTATTTACACTGTGGATTCTCACTGAAGGCATCAAAACTATGAATGGACATGTATAAAATGGGAAGTAAGCAAAAAAATATACTCAAAATAACTCCAAAGTTGTTTTATATATATATATATATATTTTTTTTTTCAAATCCTCAGATTCATTTAACTTTTGTTCTTTACTACATAATCCCATACATCATGCACCATATATTTCATATCCAAAATGTAGAAAGTAGTAAACAAAGAAAAAAAACAAAAAACAAAACTATGCGTGTCCAGACTTTTGACTGGTCGTGTTTATTGTATTTAGAAGGATGTTGTTCGCCAAGTAATGCTTTCATTCGGTTTATTTCGCAATTATGTGTTTTAATTACAAAAAAAAAAAAAAAAAAGCTTTGTTATGCTTTTTCTTTACTTCAAAATGTGGTGTTTTTACTTTTAGTTTTCACCGTTTTAAGTTAACTCAACTTAAAACGATGTGAAAATTAATGCTCGTCTAGATGTGTTTTTGATTTACCTGAAATATTCCATAGTATGGCATTAAACTTATCGTCATGGAGACAAGAGGATAGCAGACCTGTCATGAGAAAAGTTACATAGTGAACCTTTAAAACTTACTTTTCTTGGGAATACTTTAAATTAGAGTCTGAATAATTGTATGTTTTGGTTCAATAGTTGTACAAAAACTTAACACACATTACACAGTGAAAATTGTTGAAAAATGTCAGTGTTCTATTAAAAAAAAAGTCTTGATGAGAATATTCAGACTTGCAGCTGATGTCGTTAACATTCCCTGGGGAGGCGATGCTAACTAGAGGCACTGCTCTGTCTGAAGCTTTGTTAGGTTTTAATCTGAGCTTTGTTTTAACACAATCTGACCAGAAAGAACTGACTTAACTGGAACTACAACAGCTGAGAGGATTTGTGCCGTTAAACAAGTCTCACACGTAGAATTACACTAATAAGATAGCTAGCGTTAGCCAACAGTTTTTCAGTCACTCTCAGCTTTTTGTTGAAAATCAAACTCCTAAACAGGCTCCTGAAAATGTGCTGTTTAAATCCATTTTGGGTTTTTTTCTGAATTTAAATCATTATAAGAAGTGAATTTTAGTTTTGAATTTAAATCATTAGACGTGAATTTTTGTTTTGAATTTAAATCATTATAAAAAGTGAATTTTTGTTTTGAATTTAAATCATTATAAAAAGTGAATTTTTGTTTTGAATTTAAATCATTATAAAAAGTGAATTTTTGTTTTGAATTTAAATCATTATAAAAAGTGAATTTTTGTTTTGAATTTAAATCATTATAAAAAGTGAATTTTTGTTTTGAATTTAAATCATTATAAGAAGTGAATTTTTGTTTTGAATTTAAATCATTATAAGAAGTGAATTTTTGTTTTGAATTTAAATCATTATAAGAAGTGAATTTTTGTTTTGAATTTAAATCATTAGACGTGAATTTTCGTTTTGAATTTAAATACCATGTAAGCCAACGTAAGAAACCCTGACAGGTCAAATAAATGGCACTGTGGGAATAACATATTGTTGTCCAAACTGACACTGGATGATAAAATGCAGTTGAGACAGTGATGGACACATAAGAGAAATGGGCCGGAGGTGGTGGTTAATAATTTATAAACGAGAAAAGAACCATCTCCAAACTGAAACAAAAGGAGGACGACAATAGAAAAGAGTGGAAAGGCTTTGAGTGACAGGACTTGAACCAGGACGGGAGACTCGGGAGCAAAGGATGATGGGAAAGAGGATGAGAGGGGGGGAGTAATGGATCAAAGAACTACTAGCATGTCGACTTTTCACCTGGGTAACACTTAAGGGCCACAGGCAAAGACGGAACTTAAAATTTGTTGACGAAATTTGCAGTGAGCTTTAATTTTAATAATAATGTATAAACCTGCTCTGTTATTAAGACCTTTACAAACATGTTCTAAAAAAACTATTCTTGTATTAGTTTAAAATGGGGATTGCGAACAAAGAAAAAAAAATTGGATATTTCCCCCATTTAAATTTTTTTTTTTTTAGCCTGAATACATTTTTTTTTTTTTTTTTTTTTAAGTACTATAATCGCATATTTTGAGCTTTCAACCATTTTATAATGTTGGACAGCGTGTCTTGCTCAACAACACAATGTCAGTATTGAAAGTCTAATGAATAATATTTCAGCAAAAACTTATAAAAAAAATATGTATTGGATTAAAAAGTATCCTTACTGCAAGCAGACTTGCCTCTCCACAGACCTAACCCGTAACTTGACCTGGTGGGGGGCACAAAAACTGCTCGTCTCTATGGAGATATTATTGCTTTACCTTGAAAAACAGCGGTCTCGGGTTTGGCTTTAACGTTCCGTTTCCAACGTGCCACCAGATCTTACATGGCACTGCAGGGATCAAACCAACAACCTTGTGGTTAGGGTGACGGTCCCATTCAAATCCACCTCACCCTAAATAATACGTGATTAATTTCTGAATATGTGCTCGAAATATAAAACTGGCGATCATCTTGTTATCCAAAAAAAAAAAAAAAAAAAAAAAAAAAAAAAAAAAAAAAAAAAAAAAAAAAAAAAAAAAAAAAAAAAACAAAAAAAACCCAAAACCCTACACGCCCAGTCAAAAGTTGTTTTTTTTTTGTGTTTCTAATGTATTTTTTCGTTCTCGTCGTATGTGCTCTTTTTTATTCTATGTTTAGGGTTTTTGTGAGTTTGGGGAAAAGGGGCGGGGTTTAGGGGTCGTGACCTCTGTTGTTTTAGGTCATTATTTTGGTATTTGTGTCTTGTTTTCATGTTTATGATTATTGTATTGTGTTTTTTTTTGTCCTTAATAAAATAAATAAATAAAGGTCTGGACACACCCTCTCATTCAATGTTTTTTGTTTTTTTTTCCTTTACGTTTACTACTTAAAGACATTAAATACATGAAGCAAGACGTGGAATTATGTAGCAAAGTAAAGTTAAATACCTCAAAGAACGATGTTTTTTAATATATTTTTTTTATGTCCTCCCTTTGCTTCGTCGACAGCTGCAAACGCTCGTCCTTTTCTCAGTGAGCTTCATGATGAAGTCTCCTGAAATGGTTTTTACTTCAGTGCTGTGCCAAAAGTGCAAGTAAAATGTCATCTGAAACAAGTTTGGAGTTTATTTTTTGATTACTATGGTCCGTATGTGTGTTTTGATGCTTCAGTGAGAATCGACAGTGTAAATAATCATGAAAATAAAGAAGAAACATACATGAAAAACAGTGTCCAAACCTTTGAGTGGTTTGTATATCTGTTGTAGCCCTAACCACACTATTACACTATTAGCATTAGCAGTATTAGCATTCAGATACACGGGCCCATAGTCACAATGATTCGTACGACCCCTGACTAACTCCTGCATCCACGGGCCTTCGACAGACTCCTCCTTTAATAGTGAAATATGAACCCCAAAAATTTGAAGCATCTGGACCAAACATTTAAAAACGACTTCAACATCTCGTGTCTGAGCGATTCTTGGGTCACGGCCACACCGCAGCTTTGGAGAGGCCAGCCAAAGGTCTGCTGCGCCATCGCAACTATATTTAGAGAGAATACATCTACGGAAGCTAAAATTATACGAGAAATCTGCTGACGAGAAGAAAACGTTGGATTTTTTAGTTTGGGAGATTAGAGGTCGGAAAAATACACGAGAATAGAAGGAACATTCGAACGGCTGTAATTAGCAAATCTCAAAAGGATGTGCTTGGAAACGTGATACGGTTAATGTGTGTAAACCCAGCAAACCCTGTAGTTTAGACCTCGTCGAACATGTTCTGAAGCGAACGGCAAACTTGTATTTGTTCAACAGTTCATATTTCTGTCTTCTCTCAAACGCCAATGCTCCAGGATAAGATTGAAACGCGCAAGCCAATGTAAGCCATGTCAGAACGCCATTACCTCATCAAAAACATACCTGGAGTTGTGTTTTGTTTCATTCGCACATGTTTGAGTAACACTGTATTATTAGTCTGTCTACATCTCCAAACCTCAAAATGCTCTGTTCCACCTTGTGACGTCACATAGCGGTAGTTTTCAAGTTAACAGCTCCTTTTACCTTTAGTTCAGTAGAGATCGGCAGTTCTAGGGCTGAAATTATTCAAATGACTCTAGTGAAGGTGTGTGGAGTTTAAAAACACAGCGGAGCACTTCCTGTATCACATGACATCACGAGGTGGAAGAGAGTTTTCAGTTTGAGAGAAGAACTCGATGCATACGCAGGATTTGTGTGTTAAACACGCGCGAACGAAACAAAACACAACTCCGGGTCTGTTTGGGACGAGGAAACGACATTAGAACAGATCAGAAAATAGAGTAATATGGGAACTTTAAACATATATAAGGCATCTCTTGAACCAAACTTTGTCTAAGATATTTTAAGATTCAAAAAGTGGTTGTGTTAGGTCAAAATCAGGTCAAAGCAAAATTCTACTTGCCATAACTATATATAGGCTTTACTGGTCAGGTCTATGTGCAGGGTGAACTGGTTTTCAAAAGTCCTGACATACACAACCAGCCAAACGTTTGGAGCCAGCCTCTCATTCAAAGTCTTTTTTTTTTTTTTTACGTTTACTGCTTTCTACATTTTAGATACTTACAAAAGACATCACATATATAGTGCAAGATGTAAAGACTTATACATACTTCAACTTCAGCTTCAACTAAATCTATTTTATTTTTTATATTCAAATCCTCAAAGTATCTGCACTTTCAAACTTCTTGATTAAATTGTTTCACTTCGCAGCTGTGCCCTGTCAGGGTTCAATAAAAGTCAAACGTGTAAACCAGGGTTCAAAGAAAAGGGTGGATATTTACTTTTTTTTTTTTTTTTAAATCTAAAACAAGTTTTTTCCATATGTGTCATTCATAGTTTTGATGCTTCAGTGAGACTCTACAGTGGAAACAATCATGGAAATAAAGAAGAAACATGATGGAAAAACTGTGCCCAAACTTGTGACTGGTTGTGTATTTACAATAATAATTCACATAAATAGCTGTAAAACGCTTAACACCAAAGCTTAAAATAACACTGCGGAACTTTCTGGAGGTGGCACGTCACCACCATGATTCCTAGGAAACAAAGTTAAAGCCATACTTCGGAACATTCTCTATGGAGATAGATATGTTTTAAGCCATACTATAGCATAATATAGCCAAAGGAACATTTCTACGGAAACAAACAGGAGGAAGCCCGCCTCCAGGCCAAATAAGAGTCAGGTTTGTGGAGATGCAAGCCGTTAAGAGTAAGGACGGATATTTTTCAATGCAATGAAAAAAGAAATGAAAAAACATGCTTTTATTTTAGTAGCAATACAGTTATACAGTGGGACTTTAAATAGACTTTTTGTTTTATATTTTCAAACTATTTAGAGAGAACATTTTACGTATATTCTCAAACTGTTGACCTAAATCAGCTATATTTTTGTCCCAACATATTTCCCCACCCAAAGTTTTCAACTCTTTGGAGACGGAACTGCACTTCGGCCCTGTCCCAAGAACCACCGTGTCCCAACTCCCAACTGGACTCCAACCAACCCCTAAACATCTCGTATAAAAGCATGATTTATCGACCATTACCAGCATTCACCAACCGTTTAGCGTCACGCGGGTGAAAAACGACGAGCCGCTGACAGGCAAAAATGAAAAATGGCTCCGAGATGCCACTGGGGCAGATGTGTTAGAAGTGTCCCTCTCCTTTGATATGATAAGAGTGGTAGGGTAAGACAAAGGCGATGCAGGGATCGGGAGTAAACTGTTTGGATTTTTGAATGCGATTTTGAGCGGCGCCCGTTGCCTCGCTGCTGCCTGGGTTCAAATCGAGAAGCATGCATCATCTGGACAGCAGAATACGACCGTCTGACAGACTTAGAATGGGTCATCTGTCTCTGTCTGGCCGTTCATTCATCGTAGCTCTGCCCGCTCCCCGCGCCATCCGTCATCTGCTGTCAAGAGCCACAACACCAACGCAACCGCGACTCACCAACGACCACAAGCCTGCAGCGGACCAATGGGAGAGACCGGGGCCAACCAGCCAACGGGAGAATTCTGCAGCGGGCGAGGAGCGCACGGGGACGGAAACAAGTTTGTGAACGTCGTGTTTTTAGTTTAACTTGATGTAAAGGTCCAATAATACGCTTGTTAAAGAGGTGGTGTTGTGCAAAATCGACTTTATTTTGGAGATTTTTTGTTCCCTCATCAAAAACATGCCTGAAGTGGTTTTAGATGTCATCCATGCGTGTTTGAGTAATCTAGCGATCTCTCTCGGGCCCTATACAAACCCTCCTTATGGTTAGCGGTTTGATTTGTCCAATGCTCCGCCCGCAAGCCTACGTCACTCACGCTCCCACGCGACGATTCTCCATAAATATACAAAAACATGATACAAAACCGTACACTACAGCAGGGGTTCTGAACCTTTTTGACCTTGGGGCCCGACTTGTTCTGTAAAAAGTGACTACGGGCCTGATCTCATATTAAATGTGTTATACTGTTCTGATTTTGCGGACCTCGGGTGAGTGCTCGCGGCCCTATGGTGAAGAATCACTGCTCTACAGCGTCACAATCCCGATGCGTTGTGCGGTAGTGTCATTAGCGGGACGCTAATGTCCAAATCTCTCAGTACGAGATTTTCACAATGTGCATCTCAGTTTATTTACTGCAATATTTTATGGAGGCTAAGAAAATTATGAATGTGCTACTTTTTCCTTTTAAAATGCCTTGATAATCCTTTGGTTCTGTCATAACCCGAAAAATTATGATTTAAAAGCGCCTAATAACAGCTATTTCTTCATGAAGTCCGCACTGAAACGGAGCAAAGGATCATGGTCTATGTAGTTTCCTCTGTTTTTAGCTATTGCTGCACCATAACAATGAATATAAGCAAAGAGACTCAGAGTTGGCGATACAATATTTCTGTTTTTACATCCCTAAAGGCTAATGTTTTTAGCCCAATTTAAACAACAGAGCTGAAAAAGCATTTTTACTCTAAAAATGACTTTCAACTTTAACGACTTTCCCTTAAGTGGTCCCCAAAAAAATACCAACTGATCTCACGAGAGTCAAAATGAAGAGCTGCAGGTTGTTAAATCTGGATGAAGATTAACAAGAATAGACTTTTTGAGCTTTTTACCATGTTCTAACGTTGTCAAAAACATGCCTGAAGAGGTTTAAAATGTCATCCATGCGTGTTTTAGTATTTTTCAACGCAAGCTGTAAGATTCTGTCCAAGGCTCCGCCCACAAGCCTACGTCACCCACGCTCCCACACGACAATTCTCCATAAATATACAAAAACATGATGAAAACTGTACAGTACAAGTTCACAAACCTGATGTGATGTGCAGTAGTTTCATTAGTGGGATGCAGCTGATTGTGCTGTGATAGCGCTCTGAAGGGGGAGGGGCTTAGCACAGAGAGCAAAGGGAGGAGAGACTCTTCTAAACATGTTAATAAGTTGTTTTGGGTGAATATAGCATTTTCAAAACAATAAAAGGAAACATGGTGATGCAAATACGTTGTGTGTTATCAGTTAATACCCCACAGAAGTAAAACGCTCCCTCTTTAAACTTGAACTTTCAAAATGGAACAACTGCACTGCTGAAAAACGGGTATGAAAATAATCCGATGTGTCGTTCTAAAATGTAAATAAAATGTAAAGTTTTGCTGTTTGGCTTGTCCCACTTTGACCCGGCACACAGCCTGTCACTGACGTTCCTCATTCACATCACGCTCTGGGATTCTCATAAACAACAACACAAAAACGCCCTCCGCCTTTTTCTGCTCCAGGCCATTTTCCCACAAACCGACAAACAAACTGGAAAATACTCCACACATCAGACAATTCATAAAAAACATACAAAAAACCCTCTGATCAGTGTCGACTTTTGCAGGGCTCACATGGGTTTCCTCCCACAACCGAAGTCTGAACTTTTGACTTCTATGGGGTATAAAAGAGGGGTATTTTACTTCTATGTGGTATTAAAGAGGGGTATTTTACTTCTATGGGGTATTAAAGTGGGGTATTTTACTTCTATGGGGTATTAAAGTGGGGTATTTTACTTCTATGGGGTATTAAAGAGGGGTATTTTACTTCTATGGGGTATTAAAGTGGGGTATTTTACTTCTATGGGGTATATTTACATATTTAGATCACCATGTTTCCTCTTATTGTTTTGAAAATGCTGTATTCGCTCAAAACAACATGTTCACATTAGGACTGGGCATGTTAAACGTGTTTTATCTCGTTAACTGAAGGTCTTCAAACAGAGTGAAGCTAAAAACATGGTTAAATATGAGTTAGCGTCGGGTTAGCGTCGGGCTATGGGGTATTAAAGTGGGGTATTTTACTTCTATGGGGTATTAAAGAGGGGTATTTTACTTCTATGGGGTATTAAAGAGGGGTATTTTACTTCTATGGGGTATATTTACATATTTAGATCACCATGTTTCCTCTTATTGTTTTGAAAATGCTGTATTCGCTCAAAACAACATGTTCACATTAGGACTGGGCATGTTAAACGTGTTTTATCTCGTTAACTGAAGGTCTTCAAACAGAGTGAAGCTAAAAACATGGTTAAATATGAGTTAGCGTCGCGTTAGCGTCGGGTTAGCGTCGGGTTAGCGTCGGGTTAGCAGCGGGTTAGCGCTCCATCAGTGGCAACGCGCAGAGTTTACCACACGGGTTAATACAGAGATATTAACTTCACATATATTTAGTGAGAGCAGAGAACTGAACCAGGACTAAACCAGGACTGAACCAGGACTAAACCAGGACTAAACCAGGACTGAACCAGGACTGAACCAGGACTGAACCAGGACTGAACCAGACTAAAACAGGGACTGAACCAGGACTGAACCAGGACTGAACCAGGACTGAACCAGGACTAAATCAGGACTGAACCAGGACTAAACCAGGACTAAACCAGCCTTTTATTAAGCTAACAGTGAACAGAAAGGAGCAGCAGATCACACAGAACAACCACAGGATTAGAGGCTTTTTGATATAGAAAAAAACATAGATTCAGCTTCAAAAGGATAAATAACATTCCAATCCTATGTTTGAATGAAGAAAAAAAAAAAAATAGGCCAAGAAAGATCATGTCTTGGTTAAAACAGCAGGTAAAACAGGTAAAATAAAGAGCTATTTAGGAGCCATAAAAAAACATATTATATTGTTTTTGTTCACTTTGTTTTTAACCCGCTGAGTCTCCCCTTCTGTTGCTCCCTGTGCTAAGCCCCTCCCCCTTCAGAGCACTATCACAACACAATCAGCGTACAACCCACTAATGAAACTACTGCACATCGCATCAGGTTTGTGAAGTCGTAGTGTACAGTTTTGTGTCATGTTTTTGTAGATTTATGGAGAATTGTCGTGTGGGAGCGTGGGTGACGTAGGCTTGTGGGCGGAGCCTTGTACAGAATCTTACAGCTAATGGTGAGGAGGGTTTGAATAGGGCCCATTAGAGATCGCTAAATTACTCAAACTTGCATGGGAAAAAAATAGACCATCACTGCACATCAGACCATTTTATATTTGTTTTTTATGTCTTTGAAAGAGTTCTAGGGTAGTGGATTCTTTAATGATCGTTATGGGGCAGACATAGAGAGAAGGAGCAGAGATAGAGAGGAGGAGAGGAGATGGAGAGGAGATGGAGAGGAGGAGAGGAGATGGAGCAGAGGAGATGGAGCTGAGCAGAAGAGGAGAGGAGATGGAGAGGAGGAGAGGAGATGGAGATGGAGCAGAGGAGGAGAGGAGGAGTGGAGATGGAGAGGAGCAGAGGAGTAGAGGAGATAGAGAGGAGCAGAGGGGAAGAGGCTGAGAGGGGATGGAGAAGAGCAGAGGAGCAAAGGAGATAGAGAGAATCAGAGGAGCAGACGAGATAGAAAGGAGCAGAGGAAGAGAGGAGATAGAGAGGAGCAGAAGAGATAGAGAAGAGCAGAGGAGGAAAGGAGATGGAGAGAAGCAGAGGACGAGAGGAGATAGAGAGGAGCAGAGACCGACCGCGAGGCACAAAGACCTACTTGTCTTAAGTCACTGAAGGCCAACAGCAGCGTGTCGCCCTGGAAGCCTGCGACCGGACCAGCTCTGGCAAAACCTGTGGGAAAAAACACCAGAGAGAGAGAGAAAAGAGGAGAAAAGAGAGAGAGCAGGGAGAGAGAGGCAGAGAGATAGACAGACATGGAGAGAGAGGAGGAGGGGGGCAGAGGGAGAGAGAGGGGGAGTGAGGGAGAGAGCAGGAGGGAGAGGAGATAGAAAAACAGAAACATAGAGGAGAGAGAGAGAAGACAGGGACAGAGGGGAGGGGGCAGAGGGGGAGAGAGAGAGAATGGGAGGTGAGTGGAGAAAGAGAAACAGGGATGTAAAGAGGAAAGAGGGGGCAAGTGAAGGGGGGTGTGTGAGAGAGACAGAGAGAGAAAGAGAAGATAGAGACAGAGAGGGAGAGAGAAAGAGAGGGAGGGAGAGAGACAGAGAGAGAGAAAGAAAGAGGGAGAGAGCGAGAGAGAGAGAAGAAAGAGAGGGAGACAGAGAAAGACAGTGAGAGAAAGCGAGAGGAAGAAAAGAAAGAGAGAAGAAAGAGAGACAGAGAAGGAGATAGAGTGAGAGAGAGGGAGAGAGAGAGAGAAAGAGAGGGGGGCAGAGAGACAGAGAGAGGGAGAGACAGAGAAATAGGGTGACGGGAAGAGTTGAAGAAAGAAAGGGTGAGAGAAGAGGCAGACGAGAGAGGGGGAGAGAGGCAGTAATAGACAAGGTGAGGTAAGGTAAGAAGAGATAGAAGCGAGAAGAAAGGGCAGGAAGAGAGAAAGATTGGGAGAAAAGAGAAAAGAGAGAGAGGAGACAGAGGGAGGTGTGACGGAAAAGAGAAGAGGACGAGAGCAGAGTGGAGCAAAGGGAGCGAGGGGAGAGAGAGAGAGAAAGGTCAGATCGTCAGATAAACGTAGTTAAAACATGTAAATACAGCGGTGTCCTTGGTAACGCAGCGGCGCAGACTCACTCTCACACTCCTTCACGTCGGTGTTGAGCTGGTGCAGAGCTCCCATAGAGATCTGCCTCAGCTCCGGGTCGAGGAGCAGCTGGAGCAGGGAGGTGGAGATGTGTTTACAGGCCGACATGCAGGCCGTCTGCGCCACCTTCCCCTGAGGAGCACACGAGAGACGGGACACAGTGAACACAACCAGCCCACTACAGAATAACGACAACGCTACATTCATTTGAAAAAGAAAAACAAGAGGATAGTCAGTTACATTTACTTGAGTAACTTTTTAATAAATAATAAATAAAAATTGGTAAATGGTCACGGTCACATTTTTACATAGCGCTTTTGACCGAAAGGTTTTTTTATTCTGCACTTTTCTCCTTTAATGTTAATTTTATGATGATTATTTGTGATTATTTATGTTTTGATTTGTTGTATTGTGATTTTTATGTCTTTCTTATTCTGTAAAGCACTTTGAATTTACTTTGTGGACCAACTGTGCTGTACAAATAAACTTGCCTTGTCTTGCCTTTCCACCTTCAAGTCACTCAAAGCGCTTTACGTCAATGAACCACTCGCTCATTCGCTCACACGTTCATACGTTCATACGTCAGTGCACGCAGACACTGGGGGCGAGCTTTGTTAAGTGTCTCGCCCGAGGACGCAACGACAGCGTTCATCTGCGGGAGCCGGGATCGCACCGACAACCTGCGGGTCAGTGGATCCGATCGCTGCTCAACCAGTGATGTTTATGTCGAGAGCGGGATTCGAACCCACAACCTTCGGATCAGTGGACAAACCGAACAAAAACACCATTCTTTTACTTGAGAAATATATTTGACAGTGTAACGGTACTTTAACTTAAAGAAAGGCTGCAGTTATTAGAGTCACACTGATATTCGTACTTTTTAGCGTATCGACTATCGGCCTTGAATCTCCAGAAGTGATATTTTATTTTGGCCTTTAAGCTTTATTTTAACACTTTAATGTGAAGAGATGACTGCACAAAACTACTACAAAACTAAAGCCCCTAAATTTAATTCAATTTACTACAAACTCACACTTTTTTTTAACCATAAACATCATTTGGGGAAAATAATCAAAATCGGCCCTACAAATCGGCCCAAAAATATCGGCAGAAGTTTTCAGGCATCAGTTGCTCTGGATTCTAAATAATAAATAAATAATCGGTATCGGTCATGGAAAAACAAACAAACAAACAAAAAGACAAAAAAACATATCATCGATCTCTAGCGGTTACTTATCCCAACAATGAACGCTGACTCTTTTAGCCACTTCACTTTTCAAACCCCAAACTTTGACTTGAGAAATATATTTGACAGTGTAACAGTACTTCAACTTGAGGAAAGGACGTAGTTACTAGAGTCCGACTGATATTTGTACTTTTTAGCGCATCAACTATCGGCTTTAAATCTCCGGAACCAATATTTTGTTTTGGTCGACCTGCTGCTTAAAGCTTTATTTTAACACTTTAATGCATAGACATAACAGCAAAAAACATGACTACGCAGCTCCTCTTAAATGTTTATGGCAAAACAAATAGCTGTGGATGAGTTTGTAGTAAATTTAAATGACATTATTTGGGGAAAATGATCAAAATCGGGTCTACATATCGGCCAAAAAATATCGGCAGATCTTATCGGCCATGAAAAAGCCCATATCGATCCATCTCTACTGGTGACTCATCCCACAAGCTTTAAACGTTGACAATATTAAACACATTTCTCGCATCGCTCCTCGAGACTTAGTTTGTTCTCCTTTATGTAAAAAAAATACCAGATTTTCAATGTTTTGTTTATTCTAAAATTGTTAACCAGATGTCACGTCTAGACGGCTTCTCCAAATTCCCCAAATGTGTTTTTACTTAAGGTATACTTTACTGTCCCCGTAGAGAAATTTGTATTCTACTTGAGAAATAAACTGAAATAATGAATCATCCACATCAAATAACAAAGCTGGAGTTGTGTTTTATTCATGAGAAATCCTATATTTAGTCCATCTACTTCGACTAATCTGAAAACACTGGCCCTCAAACACAAAGCAAACCTCATACAACCCGCTTCACTCTTCAACGCGACACCAGATGCAGTACTAGCGCCCCCTACTGCCATTTTGCATCGATACTCTGCAGTGACATCGCGCTGGGCCGTTCTATATGTACGTCTATGGCGGAATGTTCAGCCGTTTCCATGGAGACACAACGTACGTATTAGCAAGCGCTGGCGGACGGGTTTTTAGATCGTCTGAAAACTCAAGAAAAAATACAAGATGGATTTAAGCGGCACATTTTCAGGAGGCTGTGATCGATACGAGCGTTCGTGGTCGTGGTCCCGTTTAGGAGTTTGATTTTCCACCTTGTGATGTCATGCGGTGATACAGGAAGTGCTCCACTGTGTTTTAAAACTCCTTCACTAGAATCATTTGGATGATTTCAGCCCTGGAATTGCCGATCTCTACTGAACAAAAGGTAAAAGGAGCTGTTAACTTGAAAACGACCACTACATGACATCACAAGGTGGAACAGAACATTCTGAGCTTTACAGATGCAGACAGACTAATAATAAAACACGTGTGAATGAAACAAAACACAAATCCAGATATGTTTTTGAGGAGGTAACAAGATTATAACTAGAGATGGGACGATATTAAAATTTAGACTCACGATTATTTGAACCAAAATAGTTGCGATTAACGATATTATCACGATAATTATTAAACCAAGGTGTAAAGTTTTTTTAAAAGTCACTAAAACATCAATTACCGTACAATTTGCAGGTGTCTGAGCGATCACCTTTATTGTTTTTTTGGTGTAAGTGATATTAACAATGAATTAAGAACATATCTGTAGACAAATGAGTCCAGATGACATTGTTCTGTTAATAAATGTGTCAATTATATAACTCTTGACTATAATAAAACACACGAACCAACTTGAGAAAGCCCCCAGAAAAAGCATATGATAAAGGATACGCTGGCATCGCAGCCATCAGCTGTGCAAAATGCTATTTAGCTAGTGCTAACCTAGCGATAGCAAAGACACAAACACGTGCCATTATTCATACAAATCCAAACTAACACAAACTATATTCAATAGTTTATTTCACGTGGTGTGTTACTTACGATGGATATTTTCGGCTCAAGTTTGTCAAACAAAGCAGGATGGTTGTTTCGTAAATGTGCGTGTAAGTTGCTCGTGTTTTTTTCCTCGGAGCCGCGACTTTTTTTCGGCAGGCTCTGCAGATTGGTGGCTTTTTGATGGCGATTAGCGATATTATCGTATTTCGTCCCATCCCTGATTATAACATGGCTCAAAGTTCACAAGAGTAAGTTTTGTGTAATATAGGACCTTTAACGTCTAACTAGAGTAAAAGAGCTTCAGACAGAGCAGTGCCTCCAGTTAGCATCACACCCCCAGAAAATACTGACGACATTAGCTGCAAAGTATCAATAGGCCTATTTCTTACCAAATAAAACTATAAAAAGGCATTTCCGAGACACGATAAAGTTACACTGTCTGAAATCCCAGGGCCAATGTAAAACAGCGTAATGCATAACATAGGACCTATAAGCGCCGCGCTGCAGAAATAATCTGATTCCCCTCGAACGCATCGCGCTAAAACGGGGTCAAAAGTTTGTTCTCTTCATTTAGACGGAGCTGTGGTGCGTTCGGGGGCAGTCACGATGATGGAGCGCTGTAATAAGAATACAGCAGAGAGCGGAGAAGTGTATGACAACACATTTATACAAAAGAAACAGGGGTCTGTGAAGGCGTCGTGCGAATGTCGAATCTCGAATGAAGCAATGAGTTAAATAAAGGGGAAAAAGTTACTCGATATTTATAACCTGTGTAATGTTATGTTCTCCCTGTGTTACTGT
>KN471974.1:10991-25063 GCA_000787095.1 Periophthalmodon schlosseri | reverse complement strand
AGAGCGGTTATCCCGTCTCCTCCCTCTCACCAGGAGGTTGTGGGTTAGACTCCCGATCTCTCTGAAGTGTGCACGTCCACTGGGGCTGTGCGATATGACAAAAATATTAAAACAAAACTAAAAGATCCAAACTGGTCACTGACAGTTGGAAATGACTGAATCTCAAATTTAGTTTATGTGATTTAAAAAAAAAAATTCAAATCATATGACATCAATTACGTGGTTATAATAAAACATTTAACATTTTAAATTATAAAAAAAGCCCTGGACTCCAATCCCCCCCGTGTGACCTCCACTGTTAACACAAACCAACGGAAAATCTCATTGTCAAGTCCTCGTTTACAGGATCCCCACTGCGCGACCACCTCCCGCCCGTACCCACTCGGGATTGTTTGGCATTAAACAGCTGTAGTTCACGGAGGTCAGCGAAGGGGCCGTGGAGTAAATCGAATTACACAGAGCTCCACATCTGTTGGAGCGACCGGAAATCCCCTGAACGCCACATTTAGAGCCGAGCCGATCCACCGTGAAATCCGCTAACTCTATTTACATGTCAGGAGAACGGGCCGGCCCACCAGCGCGGTCTCCGGGGGTAAAATAATAGGGCCAATTTGTATCAAAACAAAACTAGAGTGAATAAAACAAAACAAAAAACTAACTTTATTTGATAGCTAATAATTGGGTTGATTTCAAAGCGTACGGAGACTCAGTCACTTCTAATCCGCCGTGATCATCTTGGGTCTTTTTAATGGCGCGGTCTACAGCCAATCCTCCGTCAGGAAAAGCATGCGGTTTGGAGCAGAGATCAGACTTTGGACGAAGAAATTTATCCTTTTTTTGTGCAAAATAGACCTGGGCGATAGATCGGTTCCAGCATCTTTCGGCCGATATCGATACAGATTCTTCGATCCTGATATTTCTTTGCCGCCGCCCCATTCTGTGCGTGACATTTTTGAACAAACTAATGCGTTTTGGTGTAAATCAGTCCTCGGTCCAGCGCTTACGAATGGTCCAAAATGCAGCCGCACGCCTGCTTCCTGGAGCCGGTCGATATGACCACATCTCTCCTGTGTTGGCTGCTTTTCACGGGCTGTGTTGTTTTTAGAATTGATTTTAAAATTGCATTGCTTGTTTTAAATGCCTCCACGGACCGGCGCCGCCCTTTTGATCAGAAATGCTTAAGATTAGAGGAGGCAGTTTTCTCCAGAGCGGCCCCCAAACCGAGCATTAGAACGACCACTTCTGCAGAGAATTTTAAATCTTTATTAAAAACGTTTTTGCATTGGATTTCGACACAAGATGAGTTGACCGTTTTTATTACAATCTGATTTTTACTTGCTGTTTTTACTGCGTTTCATTGTACCATTGTTTTAATGCTTTACGTGTCTATTTATTATTTATTAGCTGCGCCATAACTGATCTTGTGCAGCACTTTGGGGCAGTGATGGACGTTTGTCAAAGTCCTTTAAATATAAACTTGACCTTGACCTCAAAATGGAAATGACTGGGCTGTACGTTACACAAACATTTAACAAATCTATATTGGTATCGGCAAATATCAAAAACTATCTGTATTGGTCATAATAAGACAAAACGACACAAAGAAACTGAATTTTATTTTTTGATTCCATTTTTTTGGTCATATTGCGCCTCCCTATCCCCGAGTGCCATTTTAAATCTTTTACATACGTTTGCAGTGTTCTCGGGCAAGACACTTTACCCAAGTCATGCCTCCATCAGTCTGCCCCAGGGCGACTGTGGCTGCAGAATTAGTTTACCACAAGGAGTGAATTAAAAAATAAAAAAAGTTTGACGTTATAAAACAACATGTTATAGAGAGACTAGAAAAGTGCAGTATGACTCGTGTATTATATTTGTCAGTATTAGTAGTAGGTAGTAGCAAGCAGTAGTTAATAGTAGGAGGTAGTAGTTAGTAGTAGTAGTAGTAAGTAAGAGTAGGTAGTAGGTAGTAGTTAATAGTAATAGTAGGTAGTAGTTAGTAGTAGTAGGTGGTATTTAGTAGTAGCAGCAGTAGTAGGTGGTATTTAGGAGTAGCAGGTGGTATTTAGTAGTAGCAGCAGTAGTAGGTCGTAGTTAGCAGTAGTAGTAGGTTGTAGTAGCAGCAGCAGTAGTAGGTCGTATTTAGTAGTAGTAGTAGTAGGTCGTAGTTAGCAGTAGTAGTAGTAGTATTATATCACCAGCCCAAACATCGAATAGGACTTTTGCATGTTACCCGTTTTCCACATTATCCCAACATCTGCAGGTATTTTCTCAACTATTAATAATCAAGGAAACTTATATATCTGCAGTGTTGATATCTGACCCAGGCACACTTTAGTATTTGTTTAGTTGGGAGTGATTTAGAACTCCTTTAAACTCCTGGATTCGATTGGACACGGAGTAAAAAAGTTCAGCTCACTCTTCCAATTTACTGTCACTGAAGGCACGCGCCAAAGGCCAGCCAGGAGTCAGAGAGGCAGGGAATATGAGACACGACAATAACTGGAGCAACTCACAAACCAAAAGTAAAACGGACTGCTGTGGTTTTCTCTTCTAGTCACTATAAGGCAGTATATAATATTTAAGTGCATCATCCAAATACTACAAATATTAAGTAGTTGTTTCTTCTCTTTGACCCTCTCGAAGTTGTCTTTGGAGTGATTCACGTTTGCGTAATCATTAATCGCTTATTTTCAAGCCGCCATTTTGCCGATCGATCCACGTTTTCACCGCGGCCGGGACACGCCCACTGTGACGTACGCGCTCCGTTCTCCATTTTTATTTTCTTAATCGGTGACACTCGTAGGATTCGGCAGCTTCGCGTCGTCATTTTGGTACAAATGAAAAAAATCCGCTACTCGCTAGTGTGATGTGCAGCTGTCCATAGGGGGCGCCGACAGCTACGCGGATTTTTGTTGTGATGACGTTTACGGCGACGTCAGCTCCCATTGAGCGCCGCAGTTTTCTAACGCGGAAATCAGCGGATTTGTTTCTTTTATTAAGTCGTTTTAGATGAATATTGTGATTTAAAATGTGCAAATTATCTCCAAAACTGCAGCTCTTGTGAGATGGGTTTTGCATTATCAGTGGGGCGAAAAAATTTTAATTGAACTAGATTTCCAATTTATATTTTTAAAAAGTAGGATTCTGTCCATACTGCACCTTGTAAACAACTCTAGAAGCACCAACATCAGACTGAAATGAGCTGAAAACTAATACAAGAATCTCATGAATTTCAGAACATGTTTGTATAGATCGAAGCTACAGATACATAAAGATTTTTCGATAAAAAGACAAGATGTTTTATTCTTTACTGAGGGCATTTGCAATTTGATAACTGCCCTATAATAACCCTAATCTGTCTCCGTAAGTGTTTTAGACCTGGTTTACTCCTTGGGTTAGTCTTTGTTATTTTGTTTGCAGATTTACTTTCAAAAAACACCATTTTATCCAATCAGCTCTGCCTCCCTCTAATGCGGGAGTCCCTCAAGGATCAATTCTGGCCCCGTTACTGTTTGTGGTCTTGCTGCTCTGAGGTCAAAAGGTCAGCTCCAGCTCATCATTCTTCAAGGTCTTGCGTATCACACTAAAGCCACTCTCCGTTCGCCAACTTCGGTAGCAATAAGTGCACAGACACACACACAAGCGGCAAAGCAGATTCAAGTGAAACAAAAGCAGAGATGAGATAAAAATAAACTTAAATCTATTTCACAGGCTTGTCCAAACTATGTGGCCCTCAGACAAGTTTTTCTTGGCCCTCAGGCATCCAGGTGAATTGGCCCAAATTACTATAAGCTGTACTTTTTACTGCGAGTTATTGAAAAATCAACTACTATCAAATATTTAGTGTATCCTCCTGAGGATCTAAGTATGAATAAAGGTTCGGTGGCTCAGTCTAACCTGTCCTAAACGCATGCATTTTAATTATTCACAGAAATGACCACCCTCGATCGGCCCACCATTTCATTTGCGCTTCGATATGATGAAAAAAGTTAAGACCATACACTGTATACACAAATGGACATAGCTAACCCGCTAGCCGCCGCGTTCCAAATAGGAAGTGATCACGGGCGCGGTTCCAGCTCCAATTCACTTACATTAGAAAAGCCGCCGCGTTCCAAATAGGAAGTGATCACGGGCGCGGTTCCAGCTCCAATTCACTTTACATTAGAAAAATATGGCCCCTCTCTCTGTAACTGCTGCTGTCAGACTCGACATTTTGGTCTTAAATGTCCGTACTGACCCGCTCTACATGATCCTGCTGTGTTTACTTCCCCGTTTTGCCGCTAAATCAAGATATGAACATTAGTAACAGACAAATCAGGCGCCTTCTTTCCCAGGGGTCGCTCCCGCTAGCGTTAGCAACAGGTTTGACTGACAGAGTTGCTAAGCGCCCGCTCCCCGCTAAACCAGCGGTGCAGGCGGGAATTGGCGTTACCTTCAACAGCCTCACTCTGGATTGGCTCTTTGGTTGCCAAGATACTCGCAGTCCTAATATGGAAGCTCCAAATTCACCCCTATAACTGCTCCAGCCTCGATGAGCTTCATTTGACTGGAGCCGAACGCTGTGGGTGACGTCACAGTCACTTAGTCCACTTCTTTACACAGTCTACGGTTTGGACATCCTTGATTTAACCACTTCTGCTTTGCGGTTTACACTTTACATTGCGGTGTTGTTGCTAGCAGTTAATATGCCAAATACAGGCTACAACTTCTCGGACATCAGAGCCCAAGCCCCTTCTGTTTGTTACTTACCGTTTCGTGTTCGCACTTGGTTTTACTGGCGTTATTATTATTTTAATGAGGACTAACGGAGACAGATTAAACATTACTTAGTATATTGTACCGTTTCAACATACTGCACACGGAAAGCAAAAATCATTTAATTCACTACATCATTAAAGTGGGACTTGACACCTAAACTCCACCCACATTTCAAATAGAGCTGCAAACTTGGGCAGTGTCTGGAGGACTGAAGGGGAGAGTGAGTGGGGAGGAGAGGTGGATTTGGGGGGACTAAAGGGGAGGGAGGGGGGGGGGGGGTTTGGAGGACTAAAGGCGAGAGTGAGGGGGGACGGGGTTTGGAGGACTAAAGGGGAGCGTGAGGGGCGGTATCTGGAGGTATAAGGAACAGTGTGATTGGTCTAACTGGTATCCACACTTCAAACTCCGCCCCCTACAGCCAGGTGTTTGTGATCAGAAACACCTGGCTGTAATCAGGGCAGTCCTGTGTGATGGCACCAACTACTTGAAAAAAAAAAAAAAAAGTAGATTTAGTGTTTAGTTCCAGTTTAATATTTCACAGTTATTTTGATCTCATGGTTATTGTTACATGCCTCGTTATCTGTGCAAAAGGCGAACACTATTAGAGTGGCGGGGCCGCACTTGTTTAAAGACACACTCGTTAGTCAAACGTCCTCTATGCTAAAGGCTAACTTATTAATATCTAAAACTACGGGATTAAATGTTAAATTACACACTGCACTCTGTTAGACTCACTGCAGCTCAGATACTCACCGGTAAAGTGGCATGTTCTATTGGGGTTCCCTACAGCAAGACAAAGATATGGACTTTAGGCTTTCACAGCTCAATATTTGTGGTCAAATTGGAACAACACACACGTTAGCTCATCATAACACACGTAATGTACGAAAAAGGGCCACTAACTAGACTTTAAAGGCACCGTACCTGAGTTTTACCGTCTTAAAAATGTGAAAAAACAGGACTAGTTTAATGTCAACAGTTTGTAGTGGTCCAAAGTTATGCATTCGGACCATCCCAATTATTCACCTCAATGAGTTTATAAGCGCTTTTCACAACACTCAGAGTCCAGCGCGGAGTTTTGCTGTGACGGTAAAGCTAACAACAACTAGCATGCTTAATGGACACTTCCCGATAAACGGACAATAAAATGTTTTGTAATTCGATGCAGACAGCACACAGCAGACTTATTTTGACCTCAAGAGCTGCTTATACAATGTGTCTAAACAAAATTCTGACCCAGTTCAAATACATGGGAGGAAAAACTGAGCGCAGACAAAAGTCATTTGACATTTCACACAGATATGGAATAATGGAACACAAACAAACACTTATACATTAGTCTTACACAGCGCTTTTCCAGACGCTCAAAGTCGATTTACCATTTTGTGCATTATTCATTCACTCCAGACTAGGTGGTGGTAAGTTACTATAGTTGCCCTGGGGCAGACTGACAGAAGCGAGGCTGCCAATCTGTGCCACCGGCCCCACCGCTTTCATACTAGGCAAAGTGTGTGATGTGTCTTGCTTAAGGACACAACGACAGTTTTTGCCGCTGGCGCCTCAATGTGGCACCTGGAATTTCCAGCGTTTTCCGTCCAAGTACTAACCAGGCCCAGCCCTGCTCAGCTTCTGAGATCTGACCAGATCAGATCAAAATAGAGTCTGAGGATCTTTGACAAGGAGGTTTGGCCACAACTTGTAGTAGTTAAGTTCCATTAAGATCCAGTCTCTTTTCCAGACGACTTCTGGCCACAGAAGGAACTCAACTGTTTTTAGTGGCTTCTAGAGCTTCTAATCAAACATGGAGCATTTTGCTTTTACTGTGATGGATATACTCATCTGAAGTATCAATACTATTAAAAAGGAAAACTGTTTTAAATGATCCTCTTCATCAGCACTACTATAAGACCAAACGTTTACACAAATGCACTCACAGTTTGTGTTGAAATGACATTCAAATGAAGATCCAACCTCTTCCTTTGAATCAAAATAGAGTTTGAAATTTTAGTCTCATGACAACACCACAGGAACCTTCATTTGTTTAGATGAATTTCATCTCTGTGGCAGCGGTGTCCAATCTATGGCCTGGGGACCAAATGTGGTCCTCAGACCAATTAAGTTGGCTCTCAGGCTATTTCTACAACTATAACCTCAATAACATCGCATTGTATTGTGATTCAGAGCTCAAATTAATGTTCCAACCCTTATGAAAGGTCTGGTGGCTCTATCAAAATTGTAAAATGTATCTCTCTGAAGGACTTGCTGTACTGACCAGCAGGGGCCCTCCACTATGAACATGTTATGTGTACATATGTGGTCCTCGGTTAAAAAAGTGTGGCCACCCCTGCTCTATATTCCTTATGTGCTTTGGAATAAAAAAATAAAATAAAGTCAAACACGTGTCACCGATCCTTCTCACACTGAATATCTGCTGAACTTCACACCATTATAGGACTCTTACCTTCTATATTAGATTAGCATTGTTTTGTTAGCCCTGAAGCCTCTGGGCAGGTCGTATTAGCGCCGGGATTAGCCAAAGTTTCAGTATTTGCAGCGTCACTGTAAGCACTAGTATTTATTAGATCAATGTCGCCTCTGAGCCCGTTGCATAATTCTGGGATTTCAGGTTAAAACAACTGACCCGTCAAATGTTTTAAATACTGAGAGTGAAAGTAAAAACAGGCCGAGTGTTTAGACACCCTGGAGCCACTTCCACGTCGACCCCTGGCTGACCTCAACTCAACAGTTTTTTTTTGTTTTTTTTTACATTTTTAACAAAACAAACAGCTAATACAACATTTGAGTGGCCTGGTAAGATGGGCTCTTGATCACTGTTAGATTGTTACGGTCATTCCATGTGCCACCAACTTTTATTTTTCCAAAATGTACACACACTAGGTGATGTCACTGCATTGCCTGGAAAGTTCCACAGTGTAGTATTAACTATCCATGAAGAGAATCAGGCAACAACACCACCAGGCGGTTACAGGCAGAGGTGGGAGACTTGAGCCACACGAGTCTGACTCAAGTCGGACTTATCAGGACTTGAGACTCACTTGACTCATGTCCAAAGAGACTTGACTCAGGACTTGCCCTTTCTGACTCGAGACTTTGACTTGGGGCTTTTGACTTGGAGTGACTGGGCTTTTACAGCAATTATTTTTCTAATTCTAATTTTTTCTAAAACAGAACTCTGTGTGTAAATGAACCGTGTGCTCCTCTTAAGTTTGGCTTTCACAAACAAAGGCCTACAGCGCGGAGGACGAGGGAACCTGCGCTTCTTTGGATGGATTAAAACTACAGCATGTGTGTGTTTAAAAATTTACTGACTTCAATAGGTTTTATGGGTAACATTACGTTGGCAGGAGCAGCCTCTCCAGAAAGAACTGAGGTAAATAAGGCAAGACCCCCATGAATCCAGTGAATCCAGTGAATCCAGTGAATCCACACCTGCCCCTTTACACAGCTGTATCAAAAATATTCATTCTCAGACTTGATAATTAGATGCATTGTTAAGTTATTTGTATTATTTATATTTTATTATAATTTGTTTTAACCTCTTGGCTGTATTTAGACTAATTTAGACTTCTACGACAAAACAAATGTGCAATATATGTCATAAAAACAGAAGTATGGCACGTATGTACGACGACTGGACGGGACTTGGTTAACAGCCGGGACTTGACTGGACCTTTGTGACCAGGTGGCTTGGACTTGTGACTTGCACATAGGTGACTTACTGCCACCTCTGGTTACGGGTCAGATCTAAAGTGACTGCAGATGGAAATTAGCTTCGTAAGCTAGAATCTGGTACTAGCACGTGACTGTACATTGTCCTGTTAAATAAAAAAGTGAGATCTCTGGAGAGGGGGGATCCCGCTCATAGTTAGAACGCACTTTTTAATGTGTTGTATGCATTAAAAAAATACACCTAATTGAGTAAATACAAAATGAGTTTAATGCCGTACTGAGGAACATTCCAGGCAAAGTGTTAACTCCACGAAGAACCCTCCCAACCCCAGAGTTTCTTGGACGGATTTCCAGGAAAGTCTTGGCTCAACAGGACCCGCATTGTACATGTTTTTTGTTGTTGTTTTTTTTTTTTTTTAATGATTTTGCAGGACAAAATGTACAATCAGAACGTGGCCGTACGGCAGGAGAACCTACACAGCCTGGCTAAACATGCCATCTCCAACGGGAATTGAACCCAGGACCTTCTCAGACCCCTGCTCCACCGCGCTGTCAGTCTATCAAACCAATCCATGGGAGAGTTACAGTAAAGAATTTTTCCCACAAGCTTCAGCTGGTGCAATACAGGGATTAAAGTAGTATTTTTAACTTCTGTAGCAGCTTTAGGTTGAAGCTTTGCACGTAGGGCTGTACATTTCTTCCTCGTGTTGTGTGTACATGTGTTTTTTCCAGGATTTCTCAGTCTCTACCAGCCTCTTTTGGGTCACACCTCCAAAGCTCCAGCAATTAGATCCATAACATCTGATCGATTTAAGGGGCCCGGGCCAGACACGGGGTCAGCTTTGGAGGGGCATGGAGAGGGCGAGGAGGTGGGGCGAGGTTCGAAGGAAGAAATCGGCTTAGAGCTCAGAACACTTAGCCCAGGCACGGCTGTGGGTGGCCTTCTGCCCTGTGACCCGCTCCCGACAAATCGCTTTAACCCGAGCGCGATACGAGCCGAAAAGGTGAATGAAATCATATTCCAACAACAACAGTCCTTGCGTTTATAGTCTGACATAAGGCCGTCAAAAGTATCAAGAAAAAAAAAAAAAATCAGAATCATTATAACTTTGCTTAAAGCTAAAAAAAAACAATATTAATGTATATATGATATTTTAAAGGCTCATACGGAAAATGGTGAGGGACGTTCTTTAAAAATAAGGTTGTGTTTAATAAAAAAATTAAATAAAATCTGCATTTGACCCATTACTTCATTGTTGCATAATCAAAATCCTTGTGGTTTGTGCAAAAGAGGCAGTGGTCAGACTGTAAAGTAACAAAATCTTGTCTCGTTTTGTGCTTTGGGGTACACACTTTTTACATTAACGAATGCATTCCTTAATTCACTCGTGACTCAATCTGAGGCTACTGCGAACACCAATAACACATGAAAGGCAGGAGAAGTGTCTTGCTCAAGAACACAGCAACAGGAGCAGGGATCAGACCAATGTTGGGTACGACATGAAAGACGATGACAAAAAGTTGAACAGAGACAATAGCCATTAGGCGTGGGAAAAATCATAGTTTTTTAGATGAAATGTCATTTCTAATCAAATGATTCTGAATCGATACAAACACGGCGATAATCTGAATTTTAAGTTTGACCGAAGCCGCCCGCTCCGTCTGTTTATTCTCTCACTCCAAGCCCCGCCTCCTCCCTCCTGTCACTCACACCGTAGCCGACCGCTGCAGAGACCCACGGGAATATCTGAGTGTTCAGGACTTGTCTGAGGCTTTATTTCATTCACGTTTGAGTTTTCAGGAAAAGTTGCGGCGGCGCTCCGTTAGTTTGTAGCGTAAACTTATTTTCCCCGAGTCCGAGATGGAGACGGCTTCATGTTACGCACTCGAAAATCAGCTTTAGTGCAAAACGTGCTGATAAACTGTCCTAAACTCTGCGCTATGTCCCTACAGAGGAGGATAGAGACGTGCGGGCTGTAGTTTCTGCAGTAGATGAGCTGTTATAATGCCAATATTATTTCCCACCTGCTAAACTGATCCCTGTCACAGTAAAAACGATAAAATCACCCATTTAAATACAAAGCAGTTGTGTTAAATAAAAGTCAGTAGCCAGTAACGTGATCTGAAAGTAAAATGAACGGTAAAACATACAGACGCATCAACTCGTGAGCCTCAGAACCGGAATCGAATCGTGAGACGCCCATCGATTCCTGCAGCAGTTCCATTGTATAGAACATAGTGTGAATAATGTGCTTAGTTTGGCCCAATGGAGTCAATATCCTGCCCCGGGTGTAATCCTGGCCCGGCTGACCGCGTAAGCAGCTTACACGGCCCCATGTTAACCAACGCTAACAAGCTCTAACTATGACCCGCTAAAGCTAATCCTTCAGCGCGGCATGCTAACGTCAACACCGAAGACAAGCGGGCAGCTATGGGAGCGGACTTATGCAACAGAGGTTTAAATAAACAAACAAGAGCAGGTGAACGTCAGCTCGGAAAACCCGGCGCTGTTTAAATGTGTGAGAGATAAAGGGGCGCTGTGGAACTTTGCTGGTGGGAGGCACGCCGTCTGCTCGTCTCCATGGAGATGTAACTGCTTCGTCTAGAATGTTCCACCGTATAGCATTAAACTATCCGTGTCACATTTGTGCAATTAGAGGCGTTTCTAAAATACCTTGAAATCTTGCATTCTTACTGAGAAGGGTCACCATTCCATAGATCTGAACTGTAACTTGGCCTGGTAGTGCCAACTGCTTGTCTTCATAGAGACAAGTTTAATGCCATACTGTGGAACATTCACCCTCCACCAAAAAAGTTGCACCTTTAAAAGACATTTATATAGAAGCGTTCACTCTCACCTTCATTGATATTATAAAGGAGGCTTTAGATTCCCCAGAGTTTAACCCACAACCTCCGTATTGAGAGGCAGGAGACAGGCTAACCACTCTGCCACAGTAACACAGGGAGGAGGTGCAGACTCCACTCACATCAGGAATCTAACCCACAACCTCCTAAGTGACGTCTAGTTTACACTGAATACTGCTGATCGGAAGCCACGTGGAGTAGAATTAGTATTTTGTAGTAGTATTCGCAGTAGCAGTACTCACAGGGAGGTTGGTGAAGACGCTAAAGGTGCTTCTCAAAAACGCGAGAAGGTCGATGAGGTAATCGCTGACGTCAGAAGCCCCGCCCCCAGGCACCGGAGCCAACCAATCGTAGTCCGCCAGCTGAAGGAACTGGTCGATCTTGGCGTTCAGACTGGTGTAGATCTCCGCCTCGGCCGCGTGACAAGCGTCCTGCGAAAAGGACGCCAGATTTTAATTTTTTGTTTTTTTGAAATAGCTGTAATTAAAAAAAAAAAATAAAAAAAAAAAAGATTATTCTTAACTGCTGTTGATTTTGTAAACATTTAAAATTGAAACATGTTAGTAGATCTTAAAAAAAAAAAAAAAAAAAAACTTCACAGGACACATTTTGAACACGTCTTTGAGTGAACTACAAAACAAAAAGGAGAAAAACAAAAAAATTTAAACATATCTATGGGTTTCAAAGTGAAAAATTAGCACAGTTGTCATAGTAATTAACAATCCAAGATGAAATGCATCTTTTAAATGGTCAAAAGTACTAAAAATGGCACCTGCGTATAAACAGAAGGCTGAGAGGGGCTCTGAACAACAAGGTCAACAGATTTTACACAGAAGAAGACTAAGAATATTTTCAAATTTATGAAGGAAATTGCAATTTTACTTCAAAAACTGCAACCTTTATTATTTGCAAATTGCCATTTTGATTCGACACGGAGGGCTTTAGGTCAGGTTAGGTTATTTTACATTAAACTGGTGATTCTGGTACATTGTCGGCCTCGCTCGTTGGGCGGGAGGGGGATGTACCTTGAAAGTGGACGGCCCGTAGAGTTTGGTGGCGCTGACGGCGTCCAGAGGAACATTGGTGATGTTTGAGATGAACTCCTCCAGGAACTGACAGCTGTGCTCCAGGTGAGTGCTGTTTATGATCAACTGGACCAGCTACAAGCAGAAGGGAGAGAGCGGATTAGAGAGGAAGACGACAAGAACAACCGACAAACAATATGAAGCTTATACCGTCTTGAAATTGTCGCATTCGTAAACATTTTTATATCGCGCTTTTCCACCTTCAAGACACTCAAAAGCGCTTTACATCAGAGAACCGCTCACCCATTCACACACACATTCACACACCAGTGTACACAGACACTGGGGGCGAGGGGGGTAAAGCGTCTTGCCCAAGGACACAACAACAGTATTCATGTGTGGGAGCTGGAATCGCACCGCCAACCTGTGGGTCAGTGGATGGACTATTGATACTGAAAAAATAAAGACAAAATAGGACCAATCTGGCCCATTCCTGGATTGTTTTCGTACGGTTATGGACTAACGCAAGTCCACATGTAAAGCTACCATCTGTAACTTTATTTGATTTTTGTTACCTGTTAATGGCAGATCTGAAACCTGTTTACCCCTCCCCCTTCCCCTCACCTGGACCCTCCCCTTCCCTGGTACTTCCCCTCACCTGGCCACTCCCTCTCCTGCACCCTGGCCACTCCCTCTCCCTGCACCTGGGCCCTGCCTCTCCCTGCACCTGGCCACTCCCTCCTGCCCCCCCCCCCCCCCTCCACCTGGCCCCTGCCTCTCCCTGCACCTGGCCACTCCCTCTCCCTGCACCTGGCCACTCCCTCTTCCCCCTCATCCGGGCCCCTCTCTCTCCCTGCACCTTGCCACTCCCCCTTCCATTCACCTGGCCCCTCCCTCTCCCTGCATCTGGCCACTCCCTCTTCCCCCCTTCGCCTGGCCCCTCCCTCTCCCTGCACCTGGCCACTCCCCCTTCCTCTCACCTGAGTTTTAGTTTAGTCTCACCTGTGCTCTTCTGTCAGGCCAAAGCTGGCACATCAGACAGCAGTGCCGTAGACGGCATCTAGTGGTGATATGTGAGAATACAACAGGGCCAAGTCGTGCAATCAAATTTCAGGTGGTAGCTTTAAAGGAACTATTATTTTGTGTTCATAATTACACACAATAATAGGCCTATAAAAAAAGAATGTTTAGTGAGTGAGGATGAGTATCAAGTCTTTTCCTTTGTATTAAAATAGAGTCTGAAACTTTAGCACTAGTCCAATAATAAAAACCTCAGGCCTTTCCTGCGCATCACTGTCCAGTGTAAACGCTGCTGTAATGTGAGAATACGACAGTTAGCCCCAAATTCAATACAACAACAGCAGGAACTTTCAAGACTGTGAATTTTGAAAGCAAATCGTAAAAGATTTTCACTGTTCCAATTTGATCTGGAAGGTCAAGAAAACTCCCGCACACTGTCTCACTCTTAACTCACTTTGTTCACACGTTTCGGGAAGGTCAGAGGGGAACGTGTGAATAAAAGTGAACTAAGAGTGAGACAGTGTGCGGGAGTTTTCTTGACCTTCCAGATCAAGTGCATCTCCTCCAACGCACCTGTCGCCCAGTGAGGTGAGCAGTGTTTTCTTTATATTACTCTTAATTAAGGCCTATATATTGGCCTGTTAATATAATCACTCTATCGACTTATCGTTCAGTATATGAAGCTGGAACAATATTTTCTCGGTCAGT